>VZRH01007346.1:15234-54031 GCA_013397555.1 Urocynchramus pylzowi | reverse complement strand
AGGAGGAGGAGGAGGAGGAGGAGGGGGATGGCCCCGCGGGGGCCGGAGGCCGGGCGGCCGGGGCGCTGCCGGCGCGGCAGCCGCAGGAACAAAGGCGCACGGCGCAGGTAAGGTTAGTGGGGGGTCGCGCCTGGCTGCTCCCCGGGCGGGACGAGCATCCTTCCCTCTTTCCTCCCCGGCACCTTTTCCGGGCAAAGAACAGTCCTGCACCCTCTGCGTCCGGCCCCCCGGGCTGCTGCCATCCCGTCTCACCCTGTCTCATCCCATCCCGTCCCGTCCCGCCCAGGACGCACCGTCCCGAGCCTCTCGAGGTGATTTGGGGGCTCGGGGGTCGGCACTCCCCGCTGAACCCTGAGGTGCCATCAGGATGGCAGTGCGAGGCAGCAGCTTGCCCGAGCACCTGGCTGGGGGTGCTGGCCCTGGCCTCTCATCCGCCGTTCTGTCTGACAGCAAACTCCGTATCAGATTGATCCTCTTTGCAGGGAATTGAGAAAACCCCAGTCAATGTCCATCATATTAAGAAGGAATATAGAAGAATAGTATCCATACTACAGTGTTAATACAGTGTGCTAATTATGTGTATTTACTCCAAATCAAATCTCTGTTGTTGCTGCATGAATACCTGGCTGTGAGCTGATGGCCACGGCCACCCTGTTGAATATATTCTGTGAGTTTGACTTGCTGCACAGTGTTGAAGTTTCTGTGTGACATTTGCATTTGTCATGACTGTTGCTTTGACACACTGTAAGCTGTCTGCAGCAGAAAATCTCAGTGTAAATTACAGAAAACAATTTCACCGAGGCACTGCAATATGGGAAGTAAAGCTCTCAGAATAACTTAGCAAATATAAATATTTTTCTTGATCATGCTTAAAATTAATACATCGAGCTTTTTAAAACATTTAAATCTGTTACTGTTGTCTCCTAGGTCTCATTTCTGAGCAAGACAAACAAAATGAATTTTCAGGATTTTTTTTAACTGTGCTATAAAATAAGTGGGTTTGTTCCTCAGGAAGAGAAATGTGTCAGGCTTTCCATTGTAACACTAGTTTTCAAGGGTTTATTATTTTGTCATGGAAGCTTTAGCTTTTAGTTGTATTACAGTTATCTTTTAATAAACCATTCCATTTTAGGGCATTTTTTATTTCATCAGTCAGAGCAGAATGTTGACCTGGCAGCACAAGTACCCCTGAATTAGTACAGAACAATTAAATCCAAAAGCAATCTGAACAGAGCTGCCAGTGTCAAGGGTGAAGGAGGATTTTGGTAACAATTTTATTATACCTTTATAATCCTCAATACTAGATAATTTGAGTTGCCTGCAGAACGAATGAACATTTTCCAGAGCCACCAATACTGGAGGCAGTGTGGGACAGAAAGGGGAGACACCCACTTTATTGTTTAATCTGTCGCTATTATCTCCTAGGTCTCATTTTTGAGAAAGACAAACAAAATGAATTTGCAGGGATTTTTTTAATGTGTGCTATAAAATAAGTGGTTTTGTTCTTCATGAACAGAAATGTGTCAGAGACAGTCCAGGTGCTGTGATGGTGGCAGGGATTTTAGTTGAAGCTGAAGGCATTGATTTGAATAGATACCTTCTAGTCAGAGATGCTGCATCTCACAGGCCCAAGTAACAGAAACCAAAGAAGAGGAGGGATAAACTGAAGGGATAAATTTGTTTACAGTCATGTGCAGTTTCTGCCATTAATCTCATCTTTTCCAGTGCTGAGCAATTCCTGCTCTCTAGGGGCTGGGCTCTAGCAGTTGTGTTTACACAGCAGCATCATTTTCTGTATGAGACCCACTGATTATCGTGCACAGTGTGGAAAACATGGTCCTGAGGAGGTGCAAACGAGAAGAGCATGATCAAGAAAAATAACTTAAAAGATCCTAAAGATAGATAACCCAGAGAAAATGTCTTGCATACTGAAATGAAAAACAAAGGCTTGTCCTCCCATGACAGTACCATGCCCTTTCCTTTCTCTGTTTGTCTGTTTTGTTTTCTTTTCCCCACCGTGCCTTCTCCACTGCTCCTTGTCACTTCCCATCAGGTTCTCTCTGTCTTTGGAACATCATATCTTTGAGGCAAAAACTGTATCTCCTTACTTAAGTGTAAAGTGCTGCACTGCTTTGGCACTTAGCTGATGGCAGGATGCCAGAACAGCTAAACACCTTTGATATACTGGAATTTGCATATGAAAATCTCATATACCAGAGCAGCAGCAGAGGTATCATTAATAACAAAGTCTCCCATTCATGGACATGGCCAATGTGATAAGATGGGGTCTGCAGGTATTACAGGATGGGAGCCCCTCTCTGCTGCCTGCTGAGACATGAAAAAAACAAGACACAAATTGCCTCCAGTGCTCAGGTGTGTTGATACATCCCAGCAGCCAAACATCTGCATATCCTGGAGTGGTGGATAAGTCAAGATCTTAATTAAAAGAACCTAGGTGGTTAATTATTTTTTCAGTTTGGGAATGCATGTTTGCCAGTGATTCCCAGTTGCTGCCCCAGGGTTGGGCTGTCAGGTTGCCTTCCCATGAAATCTGCTCTTACAGGATGATGTAGGACTGATCTTCTTCCCTTTGTGTGTCCCTACTCCCCATAGCAATAGGCAGGCAGACACTGTCCAGGAGCCACAGTGCCCTTTTAGACCCAGACTGAGTGGCTTCAACAGCCCTTGTGAGATCAGGCTGTTGAACAAACTTTCATAGAACCATGGTTTGGGTTGGAAGGGGACCTTGAAGATCATCTGGTCCCAACTCCCTTGCCGTGGGCAGGACCACCTTCCACTAGACCAGGTTGCTCAGAGCTCCATCCAGTCTGTCCTTGAAATGCCTCCAGGGGTGGNCTTTCATAGAACCATGGTTTGGGTTGGAAGGGGACCTTGAAGATCATCTGGTCCCAACTCCCTTGCCGTGGGCAGGACCACCTTCCACTAGACCAGGTTGCTCAGAGCTCCATCCAGTCTGTCCTTGAATGCCTCCAGGGGTGGGGCACCCACCACTTCCCTGGGCATCCTGTTCCAGTGCCTCACCACCCTCATGGTAAAGAACTTCTTCCTAATATCTAGTCTAAACCTCCTCTCTTTCAATCTGAACTCATTCCCCCTTGTCCTCTTTACTACATGCTCTTGTAAATAGTTTTGCCCTATCTTCCCTTGAAGTTCCCTTGAGGTAGGGGAAGGCCTCAGTTGGATCACTGTCATGGTTTAGGAATGGTTGTCCCCAGTTTAGTGCTCCCACTAAGATTCCCCAAACCCACATGCTCCTCCCTCCTGCTCCACAGCTTTTCCCTTCCCACTTGCAGTGGGATGGACTTGAGACTTGGAGGCACAAAAGGTAAAGATCATAAACTGAGATAAGATCAATTTACTGGAAACAGAAACGAGATAAGAAAACAAACAGGAAAAGGAATAATGCTGATGACAGAGGGTGCAAGAAAAGAAATTATTTACACAGAAACCCCTTGACAATAGACAATACCAGACTGGAAGGAACCCCTTCTCCCCAAAAGACAGTCCCTTCCCCTGGCACCCCTGGTAATGACTGTAAGGTGGGACAGAATAAGCTCAGGGTCCTGGCCACACCCCCTGGCAGTTTCTGCAAAAAATGAACCCTGTCCTGTCCAGAACCAGGTCAGTCACTCTGAAGTCTTCTCTTTTGCAGGTTGAACAACCCCAATTCTCTCAGACTTTCCTCACAGCAGAGGTGCTCCATCCCCCTGATCAATTTGGTGGCCTCCTCTGAGTTGCTCCAACAGGTCCATGTTCTTCCTGTGCTGGGACCCCAGGGCTGGATGCTGCCCTGCAGGTGGGGTCTCACCAGGGCAGGGCAGGGCAGAGGGGCAGAATCCCCCTCCCCTGGTGCTGTGGGTGCAGCCCAGGACTCACTTGGCTTTCTGGGCTGTGAGAGCACATGGCTGTGTCATGTCCAGCCCCTCACCCACCACTTGTTCCAATGGATACATGGCCTCCACACAGTCACACAAGCACATTTTGAATGTGATCTCATTATGCATAGAACAAGGAGTTACATTCTGGTGGTTCTCACACATCCACACACACACCAAAAAAAAAGGTCTAGAAATTATGCTGAGAGTGTTTAGTGTTTTTCAGGATTGCCTTTTCCCTAATTTTGGGAAATTGCTAATGAGACTTGCTGGAAGCCAGCTGATCTGAATGGCAGCTTTTTGACTTGGGGGGTTTGTGTTTATTCAGAGTTTTTGGGCTGTTCTGTAAATTGGTCAGTTGTAAAGAAGAGCATTTTTTACAAATGCAGTGACATCATCTTCCTTAAAAAGCTTCTAAAAATATGTGCCATCTGATACATTCCAAAAGAAAGCTTTCTGCTTTTCTGAAGTGTCTTTATAAACTGGAGATACTTTTTGCTTCTTGCAGGATTGCTTAACAGTGCCAGAACTACATATCCATCCCTTCAGCTCCAGAGTTTTGCAAATAGACTTTTTATTTTACCTTTTCAGGTTACATAGTATTTTTCATGCCAATACAACACAGTTGCACAATTATTTTTTTACAGCTGTCTTGGATGAGAATTGATTTTTAAAGTATCCTGGAAGGTGCTGGAGTTTGGTAATTGCCTCCTTAAAATGGAGCCTTTATCCCTTGTTGAGATGGTGCTCTAATTAATCAGAATAGAAGATGCCAGGAAACTGCTTTCTTCATCCCTCCTCACAACAGCAGTTTTAATCTACTCACGCTGCAGAAACTCTTTCCCCAGATATGTTTTTCTCCCCTGATGATGAGAGCAGCTGAACTGAGGCAGGAATGTGTCAGGTGTAGTTGTGTTTATGGCTGCTGTGTGGCTTCTCATGGGTCCAGGGAATGCTGGCCAGCTGGAGGGCAGTATTGCAGGCAGCATCATCTTAAGGATGTTTCCCCAAATTTTCTCATGCAACAGCTTTTGGATATGAATGGCTACGTATGCAGACCTGGCTCCCACTCCTTGTTATCAACCTGTGTTTGTGCTCAAGGGGTCCCTATGGGCAACTTCATCCCTGGGAATATGTGCAGATGAATGGGTTTTCTGTGCTGATGGCCCAGATCCTTTTCCACAATGTTCTTGGAGCATCCATTTGATGGGAGAACTGCCCCATTCTTTTCTATGTTAGGTGCCTTAAGGGAAAGGGAAAATTTCGCATATTCCTAGTATGTAGTTCTATATGATTCTGTATGTTCATTGCATATGTTTCCCATGCAATTTTCCTTTCCAACAGACTCTTCTTTCTTACTGGGAATACATTTGTCTTAAGTGATTTTACCAGGGAAAACTTTGCATTGCCACATATCAATAACAGCACTTTTTTGGCCCTTGGAGATGTAACACTTTGCCTCCTTTCTTTGTGACTTTACGTAGAACTATAGTAACAACATAAAGGAAATAAATTAACAATAAGATTATTAGTACTTACAGTACTGATCAAAACCCAGGATTCTGCTCTCTTTTCCCTCCCCTTTGCAGATATGTCTCTGTAGTGTTGTGAGCAGCCATGTCCCAAAGAAGTTCCTTTATGTCCTTCTGCCATGCATGGAGAGCCACTCAGTTTCCTTCGCTAACAAACCCAACATTTTTTTGGATTTCCATTTTTACCTGAGCAGAAATTGCCTTTGTGTTATCCTTTCCCTAGCTGTTAGAACTGAATGAATGATTTCCTTTGAAGCTGGTATTTCCTGTTTCTCTGATGGCCTCCGCCTCTGCCTGAACCCCATCCTTTCTCCCCTGACAAACGCAGGCTTGTCTTTTCCCATTCACCTGGCTCCCATTGGTTTAGGAAATAGGTCTCCCTGAGCAAAGTCCACCATCAGGACGAGGCCACGTGGCACAGCCAGAGTAGAGTGGCCAGGATGTCTGCTCCATGTGTGAGCCAGAGGTGATGAAGCCCAGCACTGCTTTGTTCCCACCACGTTTGTCCCGCCGATTGCTCGCTGTCCGTGGGTGGAGAAGCGCCAGCCCTGTCTGGCCACAGCAGCAGCAGCAGCAGCAGCAGCAGCACTTGGCTTTGCTCTCCCCGTGGCCCAGCCCCTGCTGCTGTGCACAGGAGACAAGAGCCCACCTGCAGAGAGCCAACAGTGAACTGCAAGGGCTCTTATTATCTGCAAATCATCTGACTCAGAGCATGCAGTGTAGGGAGCAAGGACCAGATCTTCCAGAGGATGCTGAGAGGGATGAAGACTTCCTGCTCACTTTTCAGCTTGTTGAAGATCTACTGAGAAAGCTGAAAAGTGCAGTCATACCTTGTTCAGTTGTAACAGAGCATGTTTAAGGGAGATTATTTATTTCCCTGCTTAGAAAGTCCTTTTCTTTTTGCTCTTTTCTCCCACCCCCTCCCTTAACATTTTAATTTAGTGCATATTGGTGTTACTTTTGTCATACCAGTATTGCCTTTTGGCCTAAATCCATGACATTTTTCTTGTGTTGTAACATAAAGTGAAAAAAACTCCATTTTTTTTTCACTGGAATTGAGCACTATGAAACAATTTAATTGAAGTACTTCTTAAATCTGGAAATGGTTTTGTGTTCACAGACCCCCTGCCAGAATGGGGTAGTTTTGCTTCCTTTCATTTCCAGTGTCCAACCCACTTAATTTGAGTTTTCTGAAAGTGGTAGTTGAGAACAATTTTCTGAATCTTTATTCATGTTCTTAAATGAATTTCCTGATTTCCAATGTGTGAAGCATGTAATAGCTCCCTTTGGGTTTCACAGGCTGAGTTTATTTTGTCCTAGTATCCCTCTACTAGGCAAACCTTTCCATGCCTTCCTAAGGAAGGCAATTTTAAGCACCTTTCCCAAGAGGGACAAAGGGCAGTTAGTGAACCTGAAGCTGATATTCACATAATTTTTAATTACTCCTCTAACCAGTTGGTGGCACTGAGATGTGAAAGCAGGCTGCCTGATCTGATAAACACAAAGGTGTTGGGTTTTATAAAAATGACTGGTCTAACAGAACTATTGAAATGCATGAAGGTAAGTCTCTAGGCATACAGCTTTATGGCTTTGAACACCAGGTTTATGTACTAAAGCCAGTATTTTTTGGCATCTGGAGATGTAACACTTTGCCTCCTTTCTTTGTGACTTTGTGTAGAACTATATTAAAAGCATAAAGTAAATAAAACACTAGCTCAAGAGAATCAGAAATTGCTAGTTTCAGAGCAATCATCAGAAATATAACAGTAAGTTACATAAAAAAGGGAAAAAAAGGCAGGGGGTGGGGGGGAAATCCTGTTCCACTGGGTCACGAACCAAATGGCCATGAACTAAAAATAATCTTTCTATTGTTCCATGGAATGTGAGTAGAAATTAATATGCTAAGTCTGATTCCACTAAAAGTCCTGATTCTGTTTCTCTGCATATATTTGATGTATTTGGAATTGAACTTAAGACTTAATATAGTCATTTAATGTGGTGGATTTAGATGTGTTTTCCCTGTACAAAGCTACATTTTTCATTAAGAAAAAATTCCCCTGACAATATTAATTTCTCTTTAATGATTCCATTAGGTTAAATGAAATAAAATAATGAAAATTTCTTTTTCCTTTTCATAGTGGCCAAATGGCACGATAAAGAGGCATGACTAATCCCCTACCCTAAGGGCTTCAAATAGAAGAATAGGGTAGGGTGGGGCTCCTCAGCCACACAGCCAGCTTACTGCCTGAAAAAGGGTTGGAAAAGGGCAGGATTTAATACAAAAGGTCAAGCTAACATAATACATTTCCACTGAAAGGAAACAGAACTCAGTAAAAATTCTTGGTGATGAAAGAAAGGGAGTTGCTGGTATTACTGAAGGATGGCAGAGAAGCAAGAGATATTCCAGGTTCGATAAAAGAGCATCACCACAGTGGTGGGACATTTGCTGAGCATCAGTCAGTGGTCAGGTTTGGTATTTTTTTACACTCAGCTGCTCTTTAGGAAGGATGCAACAAGGGTCAGGAGTCCCAGGTGGGCACTTAGGGCTGAATAGCCACTCAGTCATCGTGAAGACCCCTGGGACATAGTGAATGACTGTCAGCAGTATATATTTAACCTCCTAGTCAGTGATGGAGAGAGAGGGGGATGTTTGTCCAGCAGGTGAAATATCATTTCAGTAGCAAATGTTGTGCTTGTCTGGTAAAAGTACACAGCAGTCAGGTTGGCAAAGCACTGAAACAAAGTGCTGCAATTTTCCAGCTCCTTGCTTACTGTCACTTGTACACAGAGAAGGTCCAGGAACGTGATCCTGCCCCAGCTGAGACAAGTCTGTCAGAGCCAATATCATTTGCATCTTCCCTAATCCTCTCTTGCACTCAGCATTTTCCTTCTGGATTCTCCTTTGCCTGTGTGAGGGCCCTGTACAGCCTCGGGCTGTGCTCGCTTACGCCAGCCTGGGGGAGGAAGCAGCTTCGTGTCCTTAATCCTGACATTTCCTTGTCTCTGCCTGCAGTCCCTCATGCTTACAGAAGCATCTTGATATAAAGAGAGGCTAACAGGAGGTGGGATGTCTCATCTTCTTATCTGTGTGTTTCTGAAAGACGTCAAAAAAGCATCCTCCTCTTTGCCTCCTAAGCTGGTGTTGCTATTTCTGTGCCCATGGTGGCAGTCTTGCCTTCACTTGGGAGGTCCATTTGCAAAGCTTTTAGCAAACAGCAAAGATTTCATTGTGAAAACTGGGAAATCACCGGGGTTTGATGACATCAGGAAGGAATATTCCACTTACATGTTGTTTGGCTTCCCCCAATCATCTCTTCTTGCATTCATCTGATAAAATTCAGTTTTCCTGGAGCTCTCTGTCATATAATTGAAAGTCATTCCCCCAAGATTCTATATTGCATAGGAATTGTTATCCACTGAGACAAGATCTATCTGTATTTTCACACATTTAAATGGACAGAAACATATGCTGAGAAAGAAAGAATAATAGAAACTCAAGATTTTCCATATCTACGTGGTTCAAATTTTCACCAAAATGTCCCTGGTTTTATATCCCACATTTTATGTGAGAAGCTGCTTCCCTCTCTGCTGTGGGTAGAGTGGGATGTTTCCCTTGAGCAGAGCAGGAGATGGAAAACAGTTTGCTTTGTGGTGGGATTTATGGGATGCCTCTAGTAAATGAACCTGAGAGGCTTAGAAGAGAGAGCCCATGGGAAAAAACAAGACAGCCTTGCTAACTACTAACAAATGTTGCTGGGTTTTAACAGAGAAGTAATTATTTTACTAATGTTCAGAATAACATAATTGTGAACAATTATATTGTTTACATTTGACAGCCAAGGGGGACAGAGGAGATTCTGGCTTAAGCTTATAATGTGAAGCTGGTGGAATTACTGATATAACAGGCAGGGATTTTGCCTCCTGCTACTGTGATATTTTACTGGAAGACCCCGAATCAGTTTTGTCTGTGTGCAAAGTCCACAATTTTGGGGCTTCCTCTCCTAATCATTGTGGAACTTGGGATGAACACCAGCCTGCTGGGTCCATGTCCACCATGGGCTTGTAACTGGTCTGGAATTCCAAGCAAACACCTCCAGGGATGAAGCATTTGCCAGCATACAGGTGCCTGTCATGCACTTCAGACCAGACCTTTCTGAGACTTGTGAAGAATAGCTCTAAAACCCTTGAAATATCAAAGAGATGACCATTAAGAGTCTGAAGGACTGCAACCCCACTGGCTCTGCTGGGGAGAGACTTGGGCAGTCCCCACAGGATTTTATCTGCTGTTAACTGATCATGGCCCCAGTGTCTTGGGGACAGAGATGACCTGTGAGAGTGGGGAGAGGGAGGAGGCAGGAGGAAGCATCAGCTGGCTTCCCTTCCCCAAGAGAACTGGGCACCTGAATTCAACAGGGATCAGATGGGCTTTGCTCCAGGGAGGGCTGCCTTCACCTGCCAGGGATCCCCTTGCCCCAAGCAGAGGAGGCAGAGGATGGATCAGGAATTAGGGTGGCAGCCTGAGTCAGGCCCCTTCTGGGAGATGTGGGTTCAGCTGAGCAGCCCAACAGGTCTGATGGGCTGAGGGAAGCCTGGACAGTGCTGAACAGCAGCTGCATTACACAGGGAGAGCAACCCAAAAAGTCAGAGAAGTGCCATGCATCCAGCAATAGGCTGCTGTATGTGTCAGGGGGAAACAGAGGCACCTGAGCAGGGAGCTTCAGCCTTGTCTTGGATGCTGCAGGCTCTGCACAGTGAGCTGTGGCCTTGCTGGCACAGCCCTTGCTGTCTCAGCTGCAGATTTACACCCTCCCATCCCTGTAGCTGGTGGCTGTCAATTCCTAGGGGATTCTGAGACAGCTGAGACATTAGTCAAACTGTAATTTGAAAAGTCCTTAAAAATTTATTGTTTACTGGATCTAGGTAGGATAAAATCTATTCTTTTAGTTGGTGAGATAGACTTGAGAGGGAACATAAGGTCCACCCCAACTGGTAAACAAGAATTAAAATAAGCCCTCTCATGTCTATGCTGTTTCTTTAAGACAGGCTTACCCTATTTGAAAAACAACTTTGATCCTAGACAATCTTATGATAAACCACAAATATGTCTGCTTTGGAATAAATCTTTGTGGAGTTTCTGGATTTACATTCATAAAGGCTTAGCATACACTAATTAATTTGGAATAAATTACTCCAGTTGGAACAAGGCCATGAATTCTAGCCCAGATTTGTACAGGGGGTTACTTAGCTGTATCTTTCAGACTATCAGATGTATTATAGGAAGGTATTGAAATAATTATATTTATATATATATTTACACATACACACACATGCATGTATATGTACTATAATGCATTTTGTTGTTGTCCACCTCCTAGGTTCCAGTGAATGGCCATCTTATCACATCAGTCAACAGCAGAGAGAAAAAACTCCTCAAGGTACCAGCAAGAGTTTTAGAGTTTACATATTATCTTTCAAGAGACAGTTGTTTTAAGAATGTTCCTTTTTTTAAGGTAGTTTGTTCTTCCTTGGTTTGCTGCACTTAAGAGATGCAGCAGGAATATGTAATTTTCTGGCACAGCCACACTGTAGTTGTTGTCACTGTCACCACAAAGGGGGATGGTCTCATCATGCAAGCCCAGAAGTGGGTGCTGGAATCTCCTGTATTTCCATTCCAGCTCTGTCAGGGACATTTCCTTGGGTCTGTTTAAGGGTTTACCTTGGGCACTGAGCACTTGTACTGGTGTGAAGGATGAGGCTATTGCTTTAAAGAGCTTCCAAGTCTTTACAGCAAGTTCCAAATTGCCCAGAGAAGCTGTCTGTCCTGTCCCTGGAAGTGTTCTAGACTGGGCTGGATGGGGCTTTGAGCAGCCTGCTCTAGTGGAAGGTGGCAGGGGGGTGGAACTGGATGGTCTTTAAGGTCCCTTCCAAACCATTCTGTGATTTTGTGAGGAGCAGCCCCTGTGCCTGGGCAGGGAACTATACTTTCTGGCAGGGGTTTCCCACCTTGGAAAAGTCATGAACCACTGTTTACACTAGAACATTCAAAATTTATGGTTTAAGGTTAATGCTACTGTTTCATCAAGCTGTATGAAAATGGCCTCAGCTATTCCTGTGCCCTTTCAGATTAGTGCAAACTACAGATACCTTCATTAAAAACAGGCTGTTCCATGGTTTGAAGTGGTGGGGGGAGGGGTTGGGGTTTTTTTTGTTAAGCATTGGCAGGATCCTAACTCTTGATTATAGCATTCCTGATTTTAAAGGGGCTAAATACTGTATACTTTCAGAGGAAGAACATTAGAACTTAGGAACAATGAATGCAAATCTTACTATAGAGCGGGTACCTGAATCAAAATGTGAACTTTTAATCTAGCAGATAAGATTTGTAGGTCCAAAGCAGTAGAATTTATTGGTTTAGAATTTGCAATAACATCTGCTCAGGAAGACTTTTGCACACACTTAAAAGACTCCAGCAATCCCCTACTCTCTCTTAGTATCATGGGTCATCTCCATTTCACAACTACTGCCCTGACTCTTTTTTTCTTCCAGATGAAACATAACAAATACTTGTTTTATCTTTCTGCTCTGTATCTCCTCTATACTGTAGCCTAAGAAGAAGAGGAAAACCCAGTGCTCAGACAAGGAAGTGCCAAAAGATCTGCTTTCTCTGGAAAAAGACAAACTGCAAGAGGAAGAAGGTAACAAAAGATCTGATTCTTCTGATATCTGATGCATATTACCAAATAACAACATGGGATAAAACACTTCAAAAGGGAAGCCTTCTCTACTGTTCTAGAGCTCTGTGTCAGTGGGGAAAGCAGCCAGTTTGAGAGTTATTTCTATCACCTGCTCCTTCCTACGTGTAACTATGTGGACAGGTGCTGTTGTGATGTGGTTTAATTACAGAGGAGTAAAGAGAACTAACTCTGTGAATAAAGTGGATCAAACCCTGGAAGATTTGAATATACCCAAAAAACGTGATTCAGACCAAATGAGCTTAGATGTTGATATCAAAAAATTGATATATTTTATTTAATAGTAAAAGAGGCAAAGAGAAAGAAAGAAAGAGAATAGAAAGAAAGAAAAATAGAAAAAGAGGTGTGTAGGGGAACAGGGAGAGTGACAAAGATTAGAAACATATCACCCCTCCTTGGGTTCCAACGATGCCTCGTTGCTTCCCTCCATCTGGTCTTCTTGGTGGTGAGGGTTCCCTGCCTTAAAGCATAGAATCCCATGGATTAATATGCATCTGGGCAGGTGGGAATGCCCATGTGCCTCCCCTGGTGGGGCAGGTTTGACACTGTCCCTTGCAACTCTGTGGATCTCTTGCATCACGTGCAGTGCTCTGGTGCAGGGTCTGGGAGGGGCCTTGGGTGGGCCATGACACCCCCTCTGCTGTCCCTTGCGTGGGTGTCCCTTAGATGTGGCTTTCCTGGGGTGAAGGGGCCCCACAGCAGAGGATGGCACTCACTGCCTCTGGCCAGAGGCTGTGCCACACCCCCCAAACCTTTCCTCTCCCCCTTTGGTGAGGGTCTGCAGAGCCTGGCAGCTGATAAACCTGGGGCTGTGGCCTCCACCTCGAAGCAGGTGCTGGGCTGGGCTGTGGGTGCTCTTCCAGATGCTTGGAACAATAGTGTCACTTTCCTTATCTCAGGTTGCCCTATGGGTTTAACTCACAGTCCAGGGTTTCAGTCAGGAGGCCCATCCAGGGTGGGCTTTGGTGGTGCAGCTTCATTAGGCACTTTTCCTATGAGGAGCAAAAATCCTTCATAAAGATGTTTAACCCATAAACCATAACATTTCAGTCTCTGACAGGGGCCATGTGCTTTCCTGCCACACTCCCCAGGTCCCAACTGTGTACTCAGGGAGGGCAAACCTGCAGGTGAGGAAGGATCTCTGAAGTGGTCAGAGGCCCAGTGGTCAGCAGGGTCCTTCCCCTGATCCTGTGGCCTCTGCCATGCTGATGCACAGACGGGGCAGCACACTGCTGTGCCCATGACTGAGCCTGGTAAAGGTGCTGGGGCAATTCACAGCCAGCTTGTAGCATGCCTGTGAGCAGAGCCAAGACCTTTGTTTGCAAGCAGATCTGCAGAGAAATCTGGCAGAGGCCAGCAAGGTTCAGGCAGCTAGAATTTCACTGGAAAATACATTGCATCCCATGAGCCCCTCTCTGCCTCCCCCCACCAAGGGCTGCACTGAAAACAACCAATTCTAAGCTTTTCTGGGCTTAAAAGATTACAATGTGATTAAAGTGGTGGTGAGAGCAAGAGAAGCCCTCGCTGCTGTTGGACCAGAATCCTTCCTGGGGCCTGTGAGGCTGCTGGGGGAGAAGGGGACACAACAGAGGCTTTCTGCAAATGGATCTGTAATTTTTTGAATGGATGAGCCAGCTGACGTGTTTCATGTGGTTTTCAGGGGTGCTTCATGTTTTCTTCAGGGATGCTTCAGAGAAAGGAAGTGTCTTGGTCAGCTCCAGGGGCTGTGTTTTTTCATTCGTTAACCATTTTTGCCAGCACCTCTGACTTCTTGGGCCATGGAGAGCATGGATGGAGACAGGATGTGGCCCCATGGGTGTGAATGAATGTGTGTGTAAACCAGCTGAGTGGGAGAGGTGTCCACATTGCAGAACAAGTCCTAGGGCTAGAGGAACCCACTAAATTGAAGCCTTATTTAATGGTTAAGATTTTCATTAACTTCTCCCCACTGTCAAACATATGAGGTGGCTGATGTTCTGCTGTGACATCCCCCCAAGGGAATGGCTGTCACATCAGGACAGAAGAATATGTGCAGTTATTACGTGAGGCAGGACACAACAGACAGGTCTATGATGGGGATTTCTTATGTAACCCATCTCTGCAGAGGAAGCAGAGGCTGCACACAGGGGACACGCTGCACGAGATCTGATGCCTCCTTCACAGCCAGCATCAGAAACTTTCAGATGGCTATTTACCTTGGTGCTGAGCAGTAAAGGCAATGAAGAAAGTTGTTAGATAGCTTAAAAATGAACTTTGCTCTCTGTTGCAGGAGTTTGGCAGACCAAGATCAGCAGCCGTGAAAAGAGACACTTAAGGAAGGAAAGGCTGAAACAAAAAGGTAAATGTACAGGCTCAATTTACACACCTGATCTGGCTGGTTTGTTACCCCTCCCCACACCCCAAGGTCTGTTTGCTCTAGTCATCATTTGGCAGCAAAATCCATGCACTCACTGAGGCTATTTACTTAAGAAAAAACAGCTTTGGGAGCTTTTACTTGGGAGCTTGCCTTTTACTCCGTGCTCTCATTAAAACACACAGCAGAGCACACAGCATTACCCACAGGACTTTGAAAGCAGATGTCTGTTAGATGGTAGATCTGCTGAAGGCTTGGTGTCACGTGGGCTTGTTCCTTTTGCGTGGCTTGACAGAGGTTTTCTGATAATGGATGTATAAAAACACAAATAGTTTTCTCCATTCCAAACAGGTTCTTTAGTCCAGGACTGTCCAGACTAAAGAATTGTAGTAGGAATATACTCTTATCCTAATGGGATAAAATGAAAGAGCACTTCATGCTCACTCACATTTTTTCTCTGGGGATTTCAAGGTGTTTGCTGTGCACTTATGCCTGTATACATTTCTGCTAATCATATAGCAGAAATCATAGTGGTTATATGTAATAACCACTATATGAAAGCAGATCATGGAATTAAGACATTTGGAAGTATTTTCATTATCTGTGATAAAATCATCAAAATAACATTTAGGTTTATAATATTAGAGTAATTTAGAAGCTAAGATAGGAGTTTGGATATTGGAGAGAAATAGCTGGATTAGGAGATTTAGCTGGATATATGTGAGTTAGTGCACTGTCTGCCATAAGGCTCTTAAAGTGCTCTCAGGTGCTCTATTAAAATTGAAGGGTAAGGGAAGAGGAAATTTCAATAGGAAAATATGCAGACACCTTAGGACCACTTTATCTATCACTTGGATTATATAGAGTTAAATATCAAGAGTTTAGATTTTTAACTCTTGGTTTAAAGACTAGAGGTGCTGAGGTCTCCACTTTCTCTCCAGCAAAGTGAATGGGTCCACATTTCTTTCTTCATGTAAGTTGACCTGTTGTCATCAGTGGTGCCAGCTCCACATGCAGAATTAACCCACAGGTCATTAACCCTAAGGGATTAACCCTAAGGTCATGCAGGTGTTAAAGGCTTTGCTGACCCAGGAAAGGGAGCTCAGTTCACCAAGTCTCATTTGAAGCACAGAAGTCTTGGGTGCAGTCCTGCAGCCTGGGCTGTGCAGAGTGCTGAACCCTGGATCATGTTAGCATGGGCATTTGCACAGTAGTGAGATCTGATCTAGGAACAAGCCCTAACCCTGCCAAGTGCTGGCTGCTGTTCCCTGGCAGGGCAGAAACAGCAGCATCACCATTAAGGTATGTGAAGATGGAGTTGGTGTCAACAGTGGTCTCTTCCTCACCAGAGCTCCAGAAAATGCTTTGCTAATCTGAAGGCTGGAGTCATAAAACACTTGAGGAGTCCTTTGGAACAAAAATGTTGGAGATAACTGTCATTTTTTAAAATATTCATATGCCTGCACTGATTTCTCCAGCAGCCTTGAATGACCAACATCCAAGAGGTTTGTTTTCTTTTTTCTGGAGGTCCAGCTCTTCTCTTTCTCTCCCTTCACTGCTCTGGGCCCCCAGCAGGACTCTGGAGGCCTTGAGCCTCCCCTTCAGGGCAGGATGCCCAGGGCTGCTGTGGCACCGTCCTTCTCACATTGGCCTTCCTGTTTCCCACTTCAGTGTCCCATCCCAGGAGCTGTGTTTTGCTGCCACCATGTCTGTAAATAATCTCATTTGGAAATAGTCTGATGGGTTTAGATCAGCCTTTGTTCTGTTGTCTCTGCTGTACAATATTTTCCTTGTAATTAAAAATAATGATGATCCTGTGATAATGTTTATTCCCGAGAAGACCCCAGCAGAGCATCTCTGGGTAGCTCAGCTGTTCAGCCAGCCTTTGACTGGGACGAGAAGGGAGCGGTGTGGCCACTCACAGAGGACACTGGTGGTGGTGGAAAAGGTGCTTTCTTTGCCAAGGCAGAGTGTGGGACTGTGCTGAGGGGCTCAGGAGCCCTACGGGAAGAATCGGCACCCTCCAGGTCAGAAGACGACGTTTTCTCCAATGTAGGTGAGTGCTGACATTCAAATATTGCTGAGGGGGAGCTTCACAAATTGCTGTCTTCTCCCCAGAGTGCAGCCCCACCGACGTTCACCCTGCACACACAGTGTTGCCCACCCCCCTAGGACCCTGCTAGGTGTCATTTATTTCCCAGCAATGTGAAAAGAGGGGTCCTTACGGCAGGAATTCCTCGTGTTGTAGACTACCTGCTGGGTGTAAGTTGTTTTCTACCCACAGGTACTATTTGTGTCTTTTACAACCAAAGCCTTGCCTTCTGAGGGTGCTCACACATGGTCAGAGTTAGGCTGCAGGGTATACCTGTGTATTTCAAAAAAGAAAAAAGGCAGGGTATTTGTAAATCGAAAGCATTTGATTTTAACTACATTCTCAGTGATTAATTGAGCATGGTGGCTGGATTGAATGGTATATAAGGCCACATGATGACTCACCTTCAGTAGCAGTAATCCAGTACTCTGATGATTCAGAAAATGCTCTTAGGTTGCCCTCATGTGAGTTGCCTTCTCTGCTAGAGCCCTTTTCTTGCAAAATACAGGGTTGATGGAGGAGGACATTAGTAGCATTTTTACTCTAATGCTTTCAAAAGGCCAAATTCCAACACATGATGACAACTTTGCCAGCAGTGCATAAAGAGGGCATCAGTTCAGATGAGTGAGGAATTTAAGCCCAGAGAAGTGCCATGCTGGTGTGACATGCACGTTGAAAGTCTGAAAAGGTGTACATGGTGATGGGGCTGGACTCTCTCTGTCCATAAAGGTGATTTCTCCTTGCTGGATGCTTGCCCAGAAACAGCAGTGGATGTAGGCTTGGAATGAAGAGAACATGGAAGGGCTGTAATAGCTTGGGAGCATAAGGCAGAAACTGTGAACATGACATTAGATTTTGGGTTACTGTTTGTTTGCATTTTAAATTCAGGAACATGGGATCTTGCAGATGTAAAATCCTGTCCTGTGACCTTTGGGACACTGTCAGATATCTCCAGGGATTTAGGTAAGTGGCCTCTTGATGTACTTCTTTCTGAATTCTTCTGTCACTTTCTTAGCTGCTTGGCTGAAAAGGGCTCTCATTGATGACACATGGGTCTTCTCCCCCAGAGCCACATCTCATTAGTCTGCATCTGCATTCCAGCACACCAGTGTTTTAGGGAGCTGCATCAGAACCTTTCACTGAGTGCTTTCCAAACTCGTGTACTCATCTTGGAATAAATAAAAAAGAATAACTGCCTCCCCTGCAGATTCTTTCTGTTAGGTTGACTCACACAGAAGGTTTCTGTTGTGCTCTGATAACCAACAAATTTAGAGAATTTCAGACCGAGGGAGGGAGTGAAGGTGCATCTTGGAAAGGCTGTGTTAGAGGCTGCCTAGCCAGCAGCTTCTCATCCAGCACAGTGAGGGATTTTCTGCCTGAGCCTCTCTATGTGAGGCCTTGAGAAGGATGGAGCATCTCCTCGTTTTGCCTCGTTTCTGGCTTTCACTTTGCATTTTTGCAACTGTCAGTCTTCACTGATTGACTGCAAGCGCCTCTGGTTCATACATTCCTGCCTACCAGAAACTCACGTTTGACTGAAAGTTTAGCTGGATGATGAATGCAAAGTCTGGTCCTGAGTCTGTTAGAGATGCTAAAGACAAGCACAGATACATATAGATATCTGTGCACAAAACAGAGTGTGTGATGTTAGAATGCTGAAATCAGCTTCTAAAGCCAGATAAGGCAATTAATCTAACACATGACATATTTAACCATCTGTTTTCCAACACTTTGTCGGTGGATTCAAGCAGTTCCTAATGTATAAGTACTCAACAAGGAGAAATATTTTTTAACATCTGCATTTATGCAGCAAAAAAACAAACTGATACACAACTGCATGAACCTCAGAGTTCATTAGGTGAAAGGAAGAAATGAAAAGTCAGAGATGTGGAAAAAACCCGATTTATGAAAGATGTGAAGAATACCCTAGCCTGTTATGAACAGGCCTTAGAAGGGGGCCAAGGAGAGTCATTCAGGGAGGTATGTGAATCCTACTGCCTGCTTTAGTTACTGAAAGTAATCATCAAAACAACTTTTTCCTCCAGCAGCTCTTTCACCTGTGCTCTTTCATGGAGCAATTAGTTTGGTAATTATGGATTTCTGTTAGCTTGAGCAGAAGCCTTCTCACAGAAGGTGGTGGGAGTTGGAGCTGGATATTCTGGATGCAGCTTTTGTTCTGCAGGAACTACAGCTCCCTCCTTAGGTCCCCAGCAGAGACATGCCAGAAGTTTACATTTCTGAATGTTGTTAGTGTAGCCACTCCTGAGTGAGTTGTTTTTATTAACTTATGCATGTAGTGTCCTCGTCCAGCCTTTGTTAATAAATCCACAGTGATGAGAAGCATAGATTAATGTGTGGCTTAAATTACATAACATCCAGGCATCGTGACATAGTGAGCAGACAGAGGCATGATTAATTGGTTTTAATAATGTGAATATACCTATATGATTATCTTTTAGGTTTGGGATTTGGGCTTTTTTTGGTTTAATTTTTTAATGAAGATGCTTTCCTGTGCGCAGATAACGTGAAGAGTAAATCATCTGAGGACAGTCCTTCCAGATGCTGTTGGCATGGCAGCTCGGCTTTCCTCCCAGCAGATGATGCGTGGCAGGGGCAGGGTACGTCTCCTTGCCCTTCTTCTGTAGACAGACAAGTGCACCAATGCAGGAGCTCTCTTCAGTCCATTCCCTAAGCCTCAGACATCAGGGTCCACTTCCCATGTGGCTCATTTGCTGGTCAGGGAGAAATCCAGTGAGTCTGGTTTTGAGCAGGTGCCCAGAGCTGCTGTGAGCTCGTCAGGGCAGCAGTTGTCTGTTGAGAAGGGCAAGAAAGTGCATTTTATTTCTGTTTTCCCTCAGAAGAAAAACAAATAATGTGGTAGGTACAGTCTGTTTTGGTGTGTACATACTGGTGCAAAGTGTGATTACAGCTCCTGGGCAGCAGCAGCAGCAGCTGTAGGGGGCTGCCTGCAGGCTCTGCAGCAGTGCACTGCTATCAGCTGCGGGCAGATAAGGGAACAGGGCAAGCACAGGGCGATCCCTCCCCACACCCTGCAGAGAGCGGGTCAGGACTTCCTGAACCAGAGGCAGCAGGATGGGCTCTGTGTTTCAAAAAGCCCCATGTGTTAGCAGTCAGCTCGGATTACTGAATTTGTGAAACGAGTTCAAAGCTGTTTGGTTTTCATAACTGAAGCATTGTGTTTCCCTCCCTCCCTCCCATGGTTGTGTGGGAAGGTGGAGCTGAGTGGGCCTTTTCCAGGCAGCTGTAGCCCGGGCTCAGTGGGGTGACTGGGGGAGAGCCATGGGAGGACAGGGTGCTTTTCCAAGCTCTGTGTACCTTTGCCAAAACTTTAAATTTCCTTGGAAATGCCCCGAACCCAGATGCAGAATACAACTCCAGTGCATTGTGGCAGTCAGGATTTCGGTCTTTTTATGACTGGTAATGGGTGTTTTTTTAGTTTTAAAAGAAAGACATGCATGAGTCCTGAGGGGCTGGAATAATTTGGCATGAACAGTGTGGGTATTAGATGACCTTTTCTCTTGACCTTTTGGTCAGGATCGAGTGAAGTATTTATATATACCCCTGTTGTTGGGAGGCCTTTCCCTGCTCTTGCAGGAATGATGGCTGATGAGCTGAGTAAACCTCTTTGTGCTCTAGCTGCTGTGATTGCTTAACTGCAGGAGAACCCAGAGGGGTGGAATGCATTAAGGAGAAAAGATTGTGGTTGTCTTGCTTCTCTGCCCAGAGGTAACTGAAGCTCTGCAGCAGATGCATCGTTTTGGCCATGATTTTATAAATAACAGTTGGCTTTAAAAAGAATAAAAACAAAACCCCCAACCCTGAGCCTTCCCTTCCCTTGGTGCTGTGTTTCTTTACCCCTGCATTGCTGCAAAGGCTGCCTGGCCCTTTCCAACTTCGGAGCCCCGTTGCGCCCACGTGGGATGGAGGGAGGCAGCGTGGGCAGCGCTTCAGCAGAGTTCCCTTGCACTACATTTAGCACATGTCAGACTTGGCCCACTCTGGGCTTGATCTGCACTTGCAAAGCCAAGCAGAGCCCTGCTTTTGGAGTTCCATATCTGTCTGAGAGTAGAACGATAGGAGCAAATTCAGCAGCTTGCTTCTGCAAACATCAGAGCAGAAAGGTTTAGAGGATTCAGTCTGTCTTACAGCTTGCTTTTTTGTCCTGGTATTTTTTTTCCTTTGAATCATCAGCCTTGCTATTGATGCAGGGGAGGGGTGCATCAAGAACATGTATTCCCTGAATTTAGATGAGGTAATGGTTGGCATTAAGGTTGGTGCTGCAAGCAAAATGAGCTCTTAGACAGTTAAACACGGCCTGTTAGCTCTTGCAGGCTTGGGAATTAAAAAAAAAAAAAAGCCATTCATAGCCTAAATATGACCTGGGGTCGTTTTATCAAATCCAGAGCAGTGCATGTAATGAGTCTCTTTGTTCTGTGCTGGGCTGGTACAGCCAAAGGAGCTGGATGCTGGACTCCTGCCTCTGGCCTGGCTGGTGGAGCTGCCTTGGCCTGCTCCCTGCTGCACATTGGGTTATCTTTTTGTGAAGTACCAGCAATAATAACACCCTCACTTACAAAAGGCCTGAGATTTAAGTGTTGGCACAACTGAAAGCATATATACCCCGAGGGAGAGAGGGAGTTAGTGGTAAAAGGAACAGGGCAGTCACTTTTGGAATATTTAAAAGACTCTCAATCAGGCTGGTTTCCAAACAACACACTCCTGTGTTGACATTCATTAATGATACACGCTTGCTGGTGGTTAATTCTCAATTATTGTCATATCTGGAGTCCTGTGTCCATTTCTGGGCTCCCCAGTACAAGACAGTCAGGGAGAAGGTCCAGCCATACCTGTGTATGAGCACCTGATGGGGTCATGGCCTGGAGAATGGGGAACAGGCAAATGGGTAAGAAGTGAATTTCTACTTATCTATAATGTGAAAGCTTTTTTTTTTTTTTTTTTTAATGGGGAGAGTGGTCAGGCAACAGAACAGTTTGCCCAGAGAGGTTGCAAACTTTCCACCCTTCAAAATATTCAAAATTTTGCTGCATTCCTGAGAAACCTGCTGTAGCTGAGCCCTCTGAGAGACATGAGGTGGGACTAGATAATCTCCAGAGGCCATTTCCAACCTTATTGATTCTGAAATTCTCATTCTGTCATCAGTCATTGTCTCTGCATATTCAGACAACTAGTTCTTAGCAATCTAAGCCTTTGTTAGCTGGGGGCATTCAGTGTCTTGGAGTTGAAGCCACATGGTCAGCACTGATAGCTGCAGTCCCAGCAGTCCCACCAGCAGGCTGAGGTGGCCAGGATTCTGCCATGAGGGAAGAGGGCCTCAAAGTGGGAAGCTTTGTTCTTCATCTTTTTTCCCTACTCATCATTAGTGTTTGCATACTTTTCATTCCTGTCACAAAGAGAAAGAAACGGGGCCGAACCTCTTCCGGTCCTGACATAATTCACTTCATTTTTGAGGCCAGGAAGTGCTCTGCTTTCACCAGGTTCCTTTCTTGCTTCTTCTGCAGGGTTGTTCTTGATCCCCCTGCCTCTGCCTTGGAAGCTTTACTTGCATGTATTTACTAATACTCCCTTTGTGACCTATGCCACACATCTGCCACTGCCTCTTTGGTGACATTTATGCACTTGAGCTTTGCTGTGCCACAGAATGCATTGCAAGCTGTGGCTAGTTTTGCTGTTAAAAACATGTAACCCACCCAGTGAGGGCTGGGCTGTTTTAGAGTATTTGTGTCTGGTTCCAAGGCAAGGGAATACTAATTTTATCCCATGTTTCTGCTTCCAAGTGCAGCGGACCTGTGCTTTGGCAACAATGCAATGCAATCTCAGAAAATCCACATTCTGCTTTGCAAATGCAACAGCTCATGACCATGAGAGTCACTTTTTATCTGTTTCTTGGCATCCTCCCAATGAATCCTTCTTGATTGCCAAAGCGAATTTTCCCCATAACCTTAAGAAAAGTTCTGTGTCTCCTGACCCTATGTCTCCTGACTCCCAACCTTCCTTCTGTTCTAGAGTTACAATCAGTTGTAACTCCTTTTTTTATGGGAGCCAGTAGCTTTTTTTCCACTAAAAGAAGTCTTCAGTCTGGGGTTTATTTGTTATTTTGCCTCTACTGAATTATGCTGAAGGAAGGTGCCAAATAAGGGATTCTTCCACCCAGCTATTATTGACCTGTAACACAGAAATTAAAGCTTTAGACTGGAAATTATCTATCCATTTCAACTGAATGTATTACACTTAGTCTACAAGTGATATCTTGGCAAGGATTTGGATTAGGACTGTGTTCATAACACAGTAAACTGCCTTTTGCAAAGGGAAGGGTTTTCTACAGCAGCCACAGAAAAGCTCACTGCCATGGACAATATGCAGCCTGCTGAGGGGTTTGCCCTGTCAGATGAACCTCCCTTAAGTTTCTGCTGCCAATATTTTGCGACAGCATGCCAAGAGAGATGCTGGTAGATTAGAATCCAAATGTGTAACTCCAGATTAGAAAATTTTTAATCCCCTTCTTGGTGATACAGACTGAGTTTTACTGCAGTACTTTCCAGTTTCATTTTCCAGGCCAGATAATTAGGTTCAGCCTGTACAGTACTGTACTCCACCCTATCTATCAGCAGGCACAGAGAAGTTGCTGACTGTCCCTTTTGACCAGATCCTGCTGCTGTGGGGCCCTGTTTGCCTGCTCCCAACACCCCCCAGGGCACATCCATCTGCTCCCTGTGTACTCCTCCTTACACAGGAGAGAGACTGGAGACAAAGGACGTTCAGGTAGTTGGTGCTGGGATGGACTTTCTGCCTGCAGAGGTGCTGGCAGCCTCCCTGATTTCTGAAGACACCTTCAATGTTGTGCCTTTCAGGATCTAAAAGTGTTTTCATTGCATGGGGTACATGGAAACCACCTTGGCCTTGAAATGCACTCTGTAAATGTTTACTGCCAACAGAAAAGTACAGCTTTGTCTGGGTGGAGTTTGCTGGAGGATTGTGGGGGGTTGCAAGCAAGAACTTAGATCGAAAATGACATTTAACAGCATTGCTTTTGTAAAACTGAACAGCAGGAATTGCCAAGACTGGTCTGTGTTGCTGCTGAGAGAGATATCACTTCTGTCAGGGCTAAACCCACATGGGGAGCAGGGGGACATGCTGCTGCATGGCACATTCCTTTTAGTGTTTATGTTCTCAGAAATTACTGATCAGTTTTAGCCTGTGAGATAATTGATGACCCAAGGAGAATCAGATTTAAAAATACTAGAGTATTCAAAGTTTAAAGACACTGTGGGAGATGTCACTGAAGGGAAATATGCTACCCAACAGAAGAGATTTTAAGTCAGAGCTTTGAGATAAGTACATTTAATCAGAGCTTTGGGATAAGTACATTTAATCCGATTTCCCTATCAAATCCAGCAAATTGTAGAGAATCTTATATTGCCCTTAATTTTAGTCTGAGTTGTTTTTAAACACCCCTGGGACACAATACTTTAGGAAGAGTATTTCTGAGATGAGGCAGAGTCACCACTGTCTGGCAGATTTTCATGCCCACATGTGACAGGGGTGAACATTAACGTAAGCCCATTGCAGGCAGTTTGCCATCAAAACTATTTTCATGTTTAAAAGTATATACATAAATGCACTTTTTGAGATATCAGAAGTTAAAAAGGTGAAAACAACAGTTGTGGCTTTCCATGTGTTAAGTTATGGTCTGTTTTGCTTGCACACCCATGAGAACATCTATTAACAGAGTTGCTGCCTTGAAGCTCAGGAGGCTGAATTCTGTTTTGGACTGGAATTTTATGGGGGAATGCATTCAAAATTAGTTGTTCCTTTCCTTTTTGAAGAAGGAAAGACATATTGTCTATATAGAGGGCATGGATTTTAAACTGAGAAGCTTGAACAATGTTTATAATCATGTTTATAACATTTGGCAGCAAACTGGTCAGAGCAACTTTTTGGAAACAGTTTTCTTTTATCATTCCCAGCATGCTTTTGGTTTTGGCCCTGCGTCAAATAGAAGTTTTTCCATCCTGCTTGGGATTTTCTTTTTTTTTTTTTTAAGAGAAGTAATCAGCTAAGAGTTATTATGTTTTTGAACATATATTGTGTTTTTAAAGTCGTTCTTCCTGTTAGGATAAGACTTAAGATTGTTGCATTCAACTTGCTAAAAAATAATCAAGTAGTCCTTTCGACATCTTATGCTGATTTATCTGCTTTTTTGCACCTCATTCAGTTTGGGTGAAGGAATTAAACTGGTCTGTTTTGCCTTCTTGACTGAGGATAGTTTGCCAGTGCTTTGTGGAGAGGCAGCTGAGCGCTTGCAGCCAGATTTTCAAAGGTGCCAGATGCTGAAAGATAGAGAAACCTAAAAGATTTTGAAAAGTTTTTTGCCCAGTTCCCATGAAATGATCAGAATTGATGCAGGGTAGGTGTTTCCTATTTCATGCCTTTATAGGTTGCATCTTAAGGAGGTTTGGAAATCAGTGCTGGGGTGGTGCTTTTCTGGCTTACATTCAAGAAAAGAAAACAGAAAAGGAAGATGAAGTTGAGAATGTATTTGGTTCTATTTTTTGTAAGAAAGAAAACACCAATGAGAGCAATAATGAATGCACAAATCCTTTGTTAATATTACTCTTCCATATGAATAATTGCCCAGAGGATGGTGTGTTGCAGTGAATGGAAGAGCCTGCTGTGTCTGCCAGTGTTTCTGGATATGCCTCAATCCTTCTTCATAAAATTAAAAGGAAATATTTGGCAAGCCATGCTATTAGTTTTGTAAAGCTTGTTTTCTTGAAGTGCAGGCTGGAAGGGCTTTTGGTTTTGTATGTGCTTTTCTGTCCTTCTTTAATTTTTCTCCTGCCCTGAAGAGTGCTGTCACTAATTGTGAATTGGCAGTCAGTGTATATGTCTTAATACATTTTTAAAATAAATTTATAAATGTTTTAACACATTTAAGACATGCATACATGCACATCCAAATATCACATGAGCAAGCAAGAAGATGTCAGGTATTTTTGCAGCATTTGTGCTCCTCATGTGAGGCTGGGAAGTAGTATGGATTTGAACATAACTCATTCCTATGCTTGCCCTAATAGGTGACCCTTCTGTGATTGACCTGGACTCTGACTGGAAGGCTCCCACAGAGGAGTGGGGAAACTGGACTGGAGATGAGGAGCCTCAGATGAGGGATGAGAAGAAGGTGAGGCAGTGCTGTTGATGGACAAGGGAGACCTGGTCCATTGGGGTCAGCCTCATCCACGCTGGGGTCTTCAGTCCAGCCCTGGAGCCAGGCTCCTTCGGCTGTGGGGGTTTCTCATGCTGGGAGGAAGTGCCTGGCATGGTCCCTGCCTCACCTGTCTGAGATAGCTGGAGCTGGGGAACACACTTGCAGGAGGCATGAGATGGGCTGGGGGAGCTGGCTGGTTCTGGGAGTTCATCATCCCCCTGGTATCACTGTCCTAAGCACCAAACCTTGGATGTTTGCAGCCTACTGCTGCTGACCTTCTCAAATACCCAGGCCTTACAAGAGGTGCGGAGTCCGGAGCTGACACAGCCTTCACAGCATCTCGGGCAGCCAGGACATATTTATTTAAATTTGCTGATAAGAGGGTTTGGTGACAGTGATACAGTGGTATCTTGGGTGGAGATGTAGAAGCAGAAGTCTTGCTGTTTAAATGCTTTCTAGAAGCCCAGGGAAATGTTCCCTTTGGGCAGCAGTGGGAAGAGCAGGCTGAGCTTTTTGCAAAGGTATGTGTTAAGCTGAGTTGTGCATCCTATCCAGAGAGACAGCCCTGCTTGTACACTGTCAGCACACACTCCTGGAGGTACTCAGTTTTCCTGAAAAAAACAAAATTAGCTGTCCATGACTCCTCTTAACAAAATCTCTGATGCTTTCAGGATTTGCCAAAAGGCAAAGCAGGCATTCGTTTCTGTCTTTCTGGACCTGAAACCAAAACACAACGGAAGAAGAAGAAAATGGAAGTGAAGGAAGCAAAGGGTGGAGCTGGACTGAGGCATGTGAGTATTTTGTATTCCAGCAGTAATGTTTCATTTTCCATTAGCAGAGGGGGGATTCTTCTCTGTTAGGATGACCTAAGGGAGACTTTTCTTCCTCTCTGTCTTCTGGCTTTCTCTTCTCTTTTCTCCCTGTCTTCCCATAAAAAGAAGTTATGAGCACAGTGAACAGTGGAGTTTTGCAACATGGTATTCCCTAACATATTTTCAAAACACTTTGATTTTGCAGTACAGAATGTTGTGCACTAAACTTGGAATGCATCTGCCTAAACATTTTTTCATCCACGATTAAAACCAGATGCACTCCAAATTTAGTGTACAATTGGCCTGTGTTGCATCTGTAGCTGAAGGTCACTCAGAGATATCAACAGTAATGAAAAGGTGGTTCCCAAAAGTCAGTGAAGATAAAACAGGGCCACTGTTAGACCACTAAAAAGCTTATTGAGAGAAAAATGTCTCAGAGTGCAACAGAGAAAGGCTGTGGAGAATGTCAGTTCTCCACAATGTCATTTGGGATGAGAAGTGTACAGGAACAGAGTCTTGACTGGCTTTTGGACCAGTGCTTGCCTGTGATTAGTGCTCAGTGAAATGAGAATTTGTGGAGGGAATGCCTGAAATGTCCAAATTGTATTTCATTCACTTCTCACAGAATATGTTTTTCTGGACATGTACAGATGTACAGCTGCTTTTTTTTGTTTGTTTGTTGTTTTTTTTTTGGTTTTTTTTTAATCATTTGTCTTGCCCTCATACCCACTGTGGTCTCTCATGATCCTTTAGATGATTTTGCTCCCAGATCTCCTGATGCTCTCATTTTAAGGGAAAGGTTTTAACTACCTCACTGAGCACAATCCACATAATCATTAGGACAGCCTATCAGTTCCCAGAGTGCTGCCATACCTTTTTATGTCCTTTTTGGACATAAAAAATGAAATTACTTATGAAGCCAGACCCACAAAGTTGCTCATCACACTCCTTGTGCTACCTCCAGTGTTTCTGTGGACTCTAGTCATTTAGCTGTCACTGGGCACATCTTACTCTTCACTACACAGTGTCACTACACAGACAGTACTTTCATCTCAGTATATCTTGCTGTTCTTCTGTTCACTGGGGGAAGCAAGGGGAGAAATAACACTGACAGACAATTTCAACACTTTAATCCCCTCTAAAACAAATAAATAAGAGGTAGGTAGATAACATGGCAAACTATTCTAATCATGTAAAAATTAATTTGTCCTGCAGTTTCTTTAAATGCCCCACAATAATGACATTTTCTCTCATATTTTGTACTTGCATATGCTTTGTTTAACTCATATGCTTAGTGAAGCATATTGTTTCAATTAAGCCCCAGCAAGGTTTGCAAACAAGAATGGAAGAAGGCCCGAGGGACCTGATATCTACAAAAGATAGCAGTGATGCAGTCAGTGCTTCCTTCGAAAAATCCTTGGACATTGTTAATAATTCATCCAATAACGGTAAGTGATTGTTTTTGCACATCTGATGAATTTTCAGAATAATGTGTAATCTAAGAAGTGTTCACAAATGCATTTTTAAGTGAATATCTGAAATGCTTCTTCTTTTAGCTGCATATTTTAGTTCTTAGAGAGGCTGTGTATTACTCAGAGGCTATTCTTTCAAATACCTGTTCCTGTTCCTGTTCCTCTCAGAGTTACTCAGCAAAAAAGAAAAGCTACTATTGCACTTAGTGACTGTAATTTTTGCACATCTCTTTTTAACATGAAACAGAAGCAAATATGAGTGAGTTAGAGCCCACAAAAAACATTGAGTCCTCCCCATAATTTTGAATTACCCTTGAAAGTACGTGGCCCTTGTAAAACACATCTAAGGACCCTTAAATCCACTTCATCAGGCAAAAAGCCAACAGTTCTCAGGAATGCAATTGCATGTGGAAGGTTTGTGCATTGTCCCTGTTGTTTGTATGGCAGGTGTACCTGGGAAAAAGGAGAGGAGGAAGAGGAAGAAAATGAAGAAAGAGACTTGAGGGAGCTGTGTAGCTGCCAGAGTGCCAAGCTGATGGGGCAGACATGCCAGCGAGCTGCAAGGATTCTGCTTTCTGCAATGCTGCTGAGCCCCAGGCAAAGAGAGGCTCCGGGAGACCTCCCAGCGAGAGGAAGAGAAGAGGAGCAGTGAGCCAGAGAGCGTGAGTGTGTGAGAGAGCAGAGAGAGGGAGCAGGCTGTGCACAGGAGGTGGTTTTGAAACAGAGTGGCTGTTCACTGCAAGCTGCTGCCCTTGATCAAAAGATGTTGAATGGGGTTTGACTGGTTGCATTAAGTCCTTTCAGTTTTTTGCTGTCACGTTGTTTGTCAACTTGTAGTGTTCTATGCCATTGTAGAAATAGTCGGGCTGTACCTGACTGTGATTGTACTTTGGTCCCGTGGAGGATCCACCAGCTAGTCTGGTCTCCTCTGGCATTTTTGCAGAGGTGCTCATAGACAGGCTAGTAATGTACAGAAGGAAGCACTCTTCAGAAACAAAGGGAGAATAACATGGATCATTCTCCAACCTCCTAACTCTTTTAAATCCTTGGTGGCTGCTGTTGTCAGACTTTTGCCTCTTACCTTGCCATATTTATACTTTTTACCCCACATCAGACTAGTTTGCTCCTCAAGGAACATCTAAACTAGTCTGCTCCTCAAGGAACATTCTAAAGGAGGTTTTTAACTTGTTTGGAAAGATGGTCTAAACCCATTTTTCCCCCTGGATTTCACGGTGGGCTAAAGTTTAAAGTCTAAATGTCCAAAGCATGTTGCATTTGTACGTATAGTAGACTGAGCTAACTTTTAAAAATCATTTTTCTTAATCTGATGTTTGAAAGTTTTTTATCATTTTGTCACTTGAATATTCCTAATAGAAACTAAATTTGTGAATGAAGTTCTTAAGTCAGTTTAGTATTTATTGAAGGGTGTGTATCTCTCCTTCTCAGAGGGCTCATAGTATGGAGGAGAATGTGTTAAGATAGAATACTGTGGTTTATAAATAATGCTGAACTGACACCACTAAAAGCAGAAGCCCTTTATGCCCAGAGGAGGTGCAGCTTTGGTGGCAGCTGGGGGGTATTCCGTAGCTGGTAGACGGTCCTGAGACTGTGCCTGACCCATCCCAGCAGCGCTGCCTTGAAGGATGAGATAGTGTTTCTCAAATCCCCATCTGCATTTGACTCCGTGCCTTTGGAGATGGTGGGGGACAGTTACTAATGCATGTTAAATGTGTGCACATTTGTAGGCTTTGGGCTGATGCTGTGAAACTCTTCACTAGGACAGTGAATAACCAGGGATGTCCGTGGCTTTACGCTGCCACAGCTGCACTCCTGTGTGCATCATGGAGCCAGAGGAGAGCTCTGTGCTTCTGCCATTGCATCCCTGATCCCTGATCCCAGCTTGTCTAAGCTTTACTTGCAGCTCAACACTTTTCCCTGATGGCCTTCATCTGTTGCATAGCTGTCAGATCAGCTGTACCCTTCAGAGAAGCAATTAACTGCAGCAATGTATTTGTGTTTAGAGTTTAGCTACTATATGTTGAAGGGCAGTTCTCTTGTGCTGTGATTTTTGGGGTAGTTAGGTGTACTGTGTGCCCTGAAATTTAGCACAGTAGGGTTGTTTCAGACAGGCAGGGGAGGGGTAATCTTAACTGATGCCACTTAGCAGCCCACTGTCTAGGATCTGCACATCTTGGTGTTTGTGTCTCAGTGTAGGCAAAATATTGGCAGTTCATGAATGGACTGAACAGACCAAAGAGCTTTTATGAGAAAGTAACTGGTTTGGAATAGATGCATAACAAGAAAATACATGGCCTTGCTGGAGGAACAGGTACAGCAAGTTCAAGGATTTAGAAGATGTGGTAATGAGTACGTGGGTAATGAACAAAGTTCTGCTATCTCTGAAGCCAATGGAAAACATTCATTGACCTCATTGGGGCCAGGATGTTGCCCATGGCCTTTGCTTAGCATTGAAGATAACCTCTGTCATCCAAAAAGGAAAGAAAGAAAAAAAAGAGATAAAGAGAAGCTCACAAGATTGGTGGACCACAGATTTCTTCTGCTTTTTTCTCTGTATCTGCTAGTAAACATTTTGATGTCTTTGTAATTATGTTTTATTTCAACATTTTTCAGTATTTCAAATGTCACTGTTTTTATAATAAAAAATTAAAACTTTTGTCCGAAGCCCAACACTCATGAGCTGTTTTATTTAATTTGTATGTGTGTGAGTAAGAGCATGTGTTTTTTGCTAGAACCATTCAATTTTCAAGCTTTTTTGAGATACTATAAATTTTTTTAAGAGATTCCCTTCATGTGAACTCTTCAATGTTTAGGAAATCCTTGTGACATTATTTTGTTGTTGGGATGAAAGAACAATCCAGATTTATAACACTGACAAGCTGACTGAGGTGCTGATGACAAGCAGCAGCATATTACTGTTTTTCTGTCAAATTCTTTAGTACCCCTCTTCCTGACTTCACTAGTGTCTGAGGCCTGCATTTTCCTTCTGGCTTCACTGTTTCACCCCTTCACTGTTTCACAGTAATACAGAGATGGGCTCAATAGTTTACAGCAGAACATTATTTAATACCACACACTAATGTAGGCAAAAAAGAATACACTTCCATGACTAAACATTCTTGATCTTAGGCTTTCCTAAATAATTGAAAAGCACCTTTTAGGGCAAATTAGGTGGCAATGTACAGCATGCTTGTATGATTAATCTCTTTTGTCAGCAGTTAGGAAAGGAGATGTTGGTTGTTGCTAGTTTGACATGACTGTGGCAGTGCCTGGAACCTTCCTGTACCACGTTCCCCAGCAGTGCTGCTGCACAAGCTCCCAGGAATGCAGAAGTGTTCTTCAGTGAGAGAGCTGAATTTACAAAAACAACCAAATCAGAACACAAAGCTCTAAGCAACTCTGTCAACTTCCATTCTTCCACTTCCCAGTTGTCAGAGACTGAAAAGTCATCACACAGCTTAATAAATGGTCTCTGCACATGCTTTGAAAATCAGACAAAGCTTTGAGTTCCTTCAGAAACTCCCTTTCATCACCACATGTTCAGGTTATTCCCTGGTTTCTGTGCTTTTAGGACAGAGGCTGTGCAGATCATCAGCCTGCTCTGCTGCTCCTGGCTTCAGGAGGGTTAAATGGGTGTGCTGGATGTGCGCATTCTCCCAGTGTCTGATCTTTGCTAGCTGGAGACTATTGAAAATCCTCAGAGGCAACATTCAACTTCTCCCCCAACATGCTGAAGCATTGCTTGAGCTATAACTGAATGCTATCCCTTAGAAGAGTAAATCGAGAGTAGTTCTCTCTGGTCATTCAATAACCCAGTGTGTCTAATTGCCAGTTCATGGGCCAGGTCCAGCTGGCACCCCCTGCCTTTTCTCTAAGCAATTTATTAGCTGCTTGAGGGGCACTTGCCTTAGGAACAGCCAAAAGCTGTCCACAGGCCTGCAAATGGCCCAGTGGCTGGAAATCAAGCCTCTGGTGCAGCCACAGTGTGGGAGGTGGGATGAAGTGTGGCTGGCAGACACCTATGATCTGGTTAGGGGCAGGCAATTAATTGTTACAGCAGCAGCTGTAAATGATGAAATACATGGCTTTAAGTTTCCACTTTCTCTTAAACTCAGTCTGCTCTATTTTTCTAATGATGCTCTTTCTTGTGGGCAACTCTTGAAGGTGGAAGATTGGCTATATCCCTAATAAAAGAGTCATATCCAGATGTGATGAATCCATAGGCATTAAGATGTGGCTGATTATGTAACTGACAAGCTCCTGACCTACAAAGTTGTGTTTACTTGCAGGCAGACAGCAGAATGCAGATGTAGAGGCTGAAGCTTCACACTCACACCATGGTGTAACACTGCCAGGGTAAAGACAGGCAACCATAGAGAGGAATTTGGCCTGCTCTGCCCTGTTCCATAATTATCCATAACTGATCACTGTAATTGTCTATAATAATCAAGGTCCCACCCAATGTGGCGAATGGTGGCACAGCCAACATGTGCACAAGCTAACTAGCAGGTAGACATGCTAATTGCCTGGCAGGAAATAATTTCTTTACTATGCTTACAACATGGCCCTACTCTAGTGCTGAGTTAGAAATACTCTACTACTACTAGCGCTGAGTATTTTCTAAGGGTAGCTGGATGTTGTGAGAGAGGGTTTTTAAGTCATGGGACACAAAAATCAGATACAGGAAACCTTGTCCTTCTTTGATTGTACTGAACTAGACCTAGGGATCTTTTCAAGGTAAAATGAACTTTCTAGCATGTGCCATCCCTGACATTCAGCCCTGCAGGTGTTCCTGCAAAGGAAAGATCCTCCCGTACTGACTGAACAGACACTGCAATGCATTGTTCTCAGAAACAACTCTGTGTCTTCTGGGGAAAAGGCCACTGTAAGAGTAATTGACCCCTGTGTCATCCCACCAAGAGAGTATCAGAAATTTGGTAAACACTGTTTTCTATCAAACTTTGATTTCTCCTCGTCCGCACGATTTCCCTCTGGGGGTGGTTCCGAGCCGCGCCCGCGGCGGGCACTGGCACAGCGGCGTTCTGGAGCTCCGCTGGCAGCAGCAGGCTCCCGCCACGGAGCCCTGCTGGCCCCCGAGCTGCAAACCCAGGCCAGGAGCACACGTGTAAACAAATACAGCCGTGACAAGGGCACTCCCCGCTTCCCCGAGAAGGCAGTGTGCCGGGCCTCAGGCTCCTCCTGCTCGCCCTGCCAAGATCCATGGAGGGGCAAGTCCTGGCTCAGGGCGGGAACGGGGAGGCTGCCAGTGAGTACGGGAGGTTTTCCTTTTCCAGTGCTCACTGTTGTTCATGTAAAAGCACTGAGATATCTGAAATTGCAAGTACCATTTTAGATCATGTTATTTTTAGACATTTTCATAGCCCCTCAACTGTGTGGAAGCTGCTATAAACGAAGCACAGCTCTTTTAGTTTAGAAGATTTTGTTTCTCTAAATGAAGACAAGAATTTTTATTCAGTGTTTGAGATTTAGAAAATCTGAGCATACAGCGAGCAATGCAGAAACAGTCCTGGGTTTGGAGAAACTTTATATCATGCTGTCATATTTTAGCTTATTTTCTAACCCTGACTTTCTGACCCATCTGTTATGAGTTTAAAAGGTTTGGAACAGAGTTAAACTGACTCATACTGGTAAAAGATAATTTATATTGTTAACAGCAACCAACTAGAACAAATAGTACAGAAGCTTGGAACATTACATTAGGAATCCCAAAATGAAGTTGATTAATTCGGTAAACATGAGTAAAATTCAATAATCACAAAACTCATTGTGATACATTCTTATTACTTTCTAGTCCTTTTTACAAGGAACCACTGATCCTCCAAATTAGATTGTTTTCCTATAAAGTTCATCTTAGAGAAAAAGGATGGTAAAATTTGTTAATGCTGACTTCAGGATATCTGTGATTTTGCTGTATGAGTCACCAACAGGAAAGCTTTCCCCTGACTAATTTAGATGAGGGTTTTTTTCCTCTCATTGATATGTTAATGCATTGCTTTTACTCTAGTACATTCTTCTCTTTTTTTAAGGAAGCAAAATGTCAATCCATACTTTCAGCCTGGGTATTTTTCACACCTTCTGCACCAGTTCTATAGATTTTTCTAAATTCTGCTAAGGGGATACAGTACTATATATTGCAGTTTCTATGTAAAGATATTACTTTCTCCGTGATGTTGAAAAACTTTGGATTTTTTAATCTAAAAATGTTTGTTCAGCATGAAAAATAACTGAATCTGAGCAGCTAACATATCATTTCTCTTTTTTTTTTTTTTTTTTTTGTTTTCAGTTTCAGAATGCAGAGTAGCAGGCACATGCATAAGATTGTATGAAAAAAAAAAAAATTTAAAATAGCAGTAGCTTGTTCCTGCCCTCATACTCAAGTGCCTTCCATTTGGGATGGAGGAGCTCCAACATGTCCTGCACTGTACCTTTTATTTCCAGGCAAAGAAGCCAATGGACAACATGTCCCTAGAATTGTGACTGACCTGTAGTAGTGTTGGTTAGGTCAGATCATCTCACTGCACCTTCATTTCTCAACCCCCACCAGGACAATATTTTCACTATGAAGTGATACGAACTCTGCCTGAGGTTACATATGATTATCAGAGTCTGCAGGTTTCCATTCACACAACACATCAAATGCTGAAGCAGAACAGCACCATATTCTTCAAAATATTGCCATTCTGGCAATAGTTCAGTGTGTGGTTACAGCATTAAACCAACATCTTCTAGCCAAGGATAGACTGAAGAACAGCACAAAAGGGAAAAACTATGGTATTACAAAAATTAGCAGAAAACAGTCTTAGTGCTGCACTATTTTGACATCTTGCAAGTGTAGGACTTGAAATTTTTGAAGAAGTTGAAGCCTGGTCTCTCATTTACCTGATCCTAGCTGTTTTGCTGTCACCTTATTAAAATCTGATTATCCAAAACTAATTTGTGTTTGGTAAAACATTGTCAGGCTCTCTCAAGACAGTGCAAATCTCCTGTCTAGACATGGGCTTTGAAAGCCCGACTAGTGTGGCTAATGAGGAACACCTTGATATCAAACCCTCCCTACCTGCTGAGAGGGAAGGAGTTAAAATGTCACGCTGGTAAAGGAATCCCAACCATTCTTTTGCAGCTGCCTCTGACTTGCAGATCTGTGTACGGCTTCCTGCTCTTACTGTTGTGGATGCTTTGGTCCTGCATGCCATGGTCTGCTTGTGAGGAAGTTTTATCACTAGTACTCGCTGACTCTCTGAGATTTTGCTCCGCCTGTCATGACTGTAAGCTGAGTCCAGAGTGTTTAATATATTTAGCCTCACAAATCCTCTTTGAACTAGCAAAAAGGAGAGAATTAAGGCTCAGCGAGAAGGAAGAAGTCTCTTGCCTGAGGTCATCTGGGCTGCTTGAGGCATGGAAGAACTGGAATCTTTCATGGAGGGTAGGACTAAAATCATTAACCTATTACCTCTTCCCTTAAGTACAAGAAACAATGCAGTCATTCTCAAAATACTCTTTAAATCTCTTTTCCTTTTTTTTTTTTTTTTTTTTTTTTTTAAGGGAGGAGAAAGTGGAGAGGTTTTTTAATGCAAATTCAATAGTTCCACATCAGCCTATCCTGCTGTGGAAAGCTTCTTTGTGATGTTAAATGAGATTCACAATATTCTTCCCAGTATCTTTGTTGAGTATAACAAGCAGTGTTTGCAGATTACAACAAGCAGCGAAGCTCAAGGGAATCGCATCAATTTTTATTCTGAGTCTGGCTGGCAAAGATATGAGCACTTAATTAAGATTTCTTTCATCTCATGAAAATAGCCCTGACAATCTGAGCCTGACGAGAGCTTGATCTTAGCGAAGGCAGTGTCCAACTGCAAGCTCGTAGTTGGAACACTTGCCCTCATAAATCACTTGAACTGGGAGGGGGATCTGAAGATTTCCAAGTGGATGTTCAAACTTTGAGGGAGGGGCTCATGCTTTAATCTCTGACTCACTCTAATCCTGTGAACTCCTGCTTCACACAGGGACAGACCAACGGGAAGGAGAATCTCTCAGCTCCGCAGAACAATGTACTCAATTCAGGCATGCATGCAGCAGGAATAGTTGGCTTACCTTCCCAAAGTGCCATCTGTGAGAAAACCGATTTTTTAAATGACTGATTACAAGAAAATGCACATTCTTTTTTTCTACTTTTTTACATGGACACGTGTATATTGATTAAAATTAGTCCCTTCTTGCTACGTTAAATCAGTGTTGATAATTAGGCATCTCTGCACAGGGCTGAGAACATCAGCAGCACTAAAGAAACAAACAATAGTTTGTAAGAGGATCATTACAGCCATCTTAGCAGCACTTACAACATGTTTATTCAAAAATGAAATATGCCCTAAGGAAGAAAAACACCAACTATGGAACTCTGGGGATTTAAAATAAAAAGGTCACTTTTAAAGCCCTTAAGTAAATAATTTCAAACAACTCAGCAACAGCTCACATTAAAAACAGACTAAGCAGCTAAAGCAATAAAATGTGTTAATTGTACAATCTGGAATGTATCAAAAGGACAACCACTGTCACCCCCATTACCTTCTAATTGTTCAAAGTGAAAAAACTCGATATTAATACTGAAGTACATCTTGGTGTATATAGGCACAGCAAATGTTTATGGTTCTGTGTTTCAGACTGTGCACTGCCAAGAAGGAAATACTTGCAGCTGCAAGTAGAAGGTTAAAATAAACTGTGTGCATTTCTGCATCAACAGGTCTCCAGAAACCATTTACAGTTTACAGGAAGTTTACAGGTCCTGCTCCATGTGGGAAAAGGAGACTGTGTGTCTAAGTGGTGGTGAAACTTATCACATACACAAATGAAGACAGTACTTGGATTTACATACGTTATTTCTAATTAATATATTAAAAAGTGCAGCACCCACAGGTTTCAGTGGAACTAATGAAGCATTTCCATTACCCACTCACCAACAGGGGCTTGAGTAGGGCTTGGAGTCACCAACAAAGTAATGCACTTATGTGAACTATATTTCACCTCTTCTGTTTTCCCTCTGATGGCATATCCTCTTAGCATGTAACACAGTCTTAAAGTTATTCTTTAATCCAAGGAATTAACTCAAAAGAACAGCAAAACGGTTCATGTTTTCAGAACTAAACCTTCTGTAGCGAAATTCAGCAAAAGCCAAGGGATGTTGGCAGTACCTCAAAGCAGACCTCTCCAGGCTCTGCCCAAGTGTCGTGGTTTAGGAATGGTACTTCCCAGTTCAGGACCCCCACCGAGACTTTCCGAAACCACACACTGCTCTTTCTCACTCCCCCTTCCCCTCATCTTTCCGTTGGGATGGAGTTGACAGCTGGAGGCACAATATACTCAAAACATACTGGAGGTAAGAAACCTGTCCCCCCCCCTCCCAACACACAATACCAGTCGGCTCCCTCCTCCACGTTTTCTCCATAGGAAGAAACCCATCCCCCTGCTCCTGGCAATGACCAGGTGGGAGGTGGGACACAATAACCTCCACAGCCGAGCCATGCTCCCTCCTGGCAGCTGCAAAAATTAACACTGCCCCAGCTGGCATCAGAACATCACGAGACATTACTTACTCATTACCATTTTGGAATTAAGGGCTGTCCATAATCACAAAATCAATTAGGTTGGATAAGACATGTGAGATCATCGAATCCAAACCATGACCTAACACCATGTCAACCAGACCATGGCACTAAATGCCATGTCCATTCTTTAAACACCTCTAGGAATAGCGACTTCTGTTCCAACGTCTAATCGCCCTTTCAATGAAGAAATTCCTCCTGATGTCCAGACTAAACCTCCCTGCTGCAACCTGAGGCCATGTCCTCTAAAGCTGTTACCAGCTGCCTGGGAGAAGAGGCCGACCCCCACCTGGCTACAACCTCCTTTCAGGGAGTTGTAGAGAGCGGTAAGGTTCTCTCTGAGCTTTCTTTTCTCCAAGCAAAACACCCTCAGCCGTTCCTCATCAGACTTCTGCTCCAGCCGCTTCACCAGCTCTGTAGCCCTTCTCTGGACATTCTCTACAACTCCCATGTCCCTGCTGAACTGAGGGGCTCAGAACTGGCTCCAGAAACAGAGCCGCCCCTTATCAGCACTAAGTACACGGGAGCGTTTCCAGACAACGCAGCTTTCCCCATAGGTTTTCCGCTGCCTCCCCGGCTGCCCAGCTCCGGCTCTTCAATCGCCCGGCGAGCAGGGCAGGACCTTTCCCCGCCAGACCCGCCTGAGGGCCGGCGGCAACGGCGGGCCAAGCCCAACATGGCGGAGAAGGCACCACCCCCACCTCAGGTGCGGCCCCCGCCGCCGCAGGTGAGTGCGGGGCGTCAGTACCAGAGCTGATGCGATTGGTCAGCGGTGCTGTCAATCACTCGTCACCACGGCAACACGGGCCCGCCCCACGACACTCTCTCGGCGGTTGATTGGTCAGTGCGGCGGTGACGCGCGCGCCGGGGGTTTTACGGCCCTCGGTGTCGGGAACTGCTTGGAGAGGGCGGGTGGTGGGTCCGGCAGTTGGGGCTGCGCGCTGCCGCCATGACGTTCAAGCGGAGTCGGGACCGCTTCTACAGCACCCGGTGCTGCGGCTGCTGC
>VZRH01007346.1:0-15214 GCA_013397555.1 Urocynchramus pylzowi | reverse complement strand
CACCCGTTGCTGCGGCTGCTGCCATGTCCGCACCGGCACCATCATCCTGGGCACCTGGTACATGGTGAGAGGCGGGGGCGGCCGGCGGCTGGAGGGGCGGCGGTGGGGGCCGTGCTCAGCGCGCGTGCGCGGGGTGTTCGGTGGGGCGGGGGAGCAGCGCCCGCTGTGAGGGACCGCGGGCGTCCCGCTGCCGGCCCGGCGGTGTTCCCGGCCCGGCGGCGGCCGGGGAAGCTGCACGAGGGCATTTCCTGGGGTCACCCGGCGGGGCTCGGGTCCCTCTTCCTTCCCGGCGTCTCCTTTGGGCTAACGAAGTCCTGCTGTCCCTCGCCAGCCTCCCTTGTTGCGTTTGGAAAAAGAAAGTGAATAGAAAGTTCAGAGCGTTTTAATCTGCGTCTCAGAGAGATTGTGTTACTCTTCTCTTTCTTGGTTTGGAGAGATTGAGACTTTATTACAGTACTGAGCGTGTAAGGGAGGAGATCGGGGGAGACTGGAAATTGGGGTGTATAATAGGGGAATAAGATGAGGTAGCCGTGAGTGGTGTGTAACCTCTGAGAGGAAGATGAGTGTCTCCAGAATCAGCAAGAGCTTTGTGGCAAGGGAAGTTCCTGGTTATTCCGTACTCTGTTCCTATAGCAGTGATTGAAAAGTAGTGGAAACAAATTTGGCTCCCAAAACACTTCCTTTCTTCTGACTGGTGGGTGCTTTCTCTCCGAGAGAGTGCTGTGGTAGTGCGGATGAAATATTAAAAATAAAGTTCTGAACTAGGGCAAAGTAGAAATGTGAAAACAGTACCAGAAAGTTAAAGGCCTGGAGCCCTAACTCCCCTTGGTTCCCTTAAAGGGGGCCTGAGCTCCCCATTATTGTAGTAATTTCCTCATCTTTCCTTCCTCTTAACCCTCGTGGGCAGTAAAAATGAGAGGATAGTTTACAAAAGTTGCATCATACCTTTTCTGTTCTCCTGGAACTGTAATCAAAACGTGTGTTCTCCTTCGCGCTTCTCCAGATTGTAAGAAACAAAGAATGCTGAATGTTTGTGTAGATGTGAAACAGCCATGCACAGAAACTGCCTTTAGAGGCGTGGGGGTTTGATTTTGGAGAGTTTATGGTTTATTTTCAACAAGTATGGGGAGATCATTTATTTTTATGCATCTTGGTCCTCAGTTGGGAAAAACATGCACAGGCAAACAAAAGTTGCTGAAGAGACAGGACTTGAGGAAAAGGCAGGAAATTTAGCAAAACTTTAGGGAAAAGGTATCTCTTTCAAAATTAAATTGGATAAAAATCTTGGTGCTAATTAAGTTCTGTTATTAGTTCATTTCAAAGGAAACTGTCCATTGTAGTATTGAGAATCAAACTTTTAGAAACCTGCAAACCACTCTGTGCTGATGGATGGAGTTCAAGAATATGTTTCTGGTCCCTCAAGTAAGAGCACAAATGGCGAGCAGTAAGGGGACAGTAATCCTTGTTAGAGAACAAAAGCACCTCGCTGCCTTCCGCACTGCGATTCCTGTTCGCGGGAGTGCCTGTAAACCCAGCGCTTGCTGGGGGCGGGGGACAGGGGGATGTTTCCGTGGCCGCAGACCTGGTAGCGCTTCCAGTTTCTCCCTCTCCTGCTGTGCTTGTGTTTGCTCGCGTTGCCTGGATGCGGCACCTCTTTCTCCTGTCTGAGGGGGTGCTGGGGCCGGGGGAGCTGCGCCGGGCAGCCGGGAGGCTGCGGCTGCAGGGGCGGAGTGCGGCTTCGGGCTCGGGTAACCGCAGCCACTCGCTCTCCTCGAGGGAAAAGCTGAGTTCAGGATAGCAGGGGGCATGCAAAGCGCTTCAGAGGTGCGGGTTTTTATTAAAAAAACCCTGTGTATCGAACACTTTGTTAAACTGTGCGTTGAGTGTCTTTATCCAGTTCTCAGCTGTCACCTGCGTAAGGGTGAGAACTTTTAAGTCTGGCAACAGCTGCCTGAGCTGAAATAAAGTTACAACGTGAAGCTTTAGGTGGTCTTCCCTAATGCTTTAAAATCAGAATTCAGCTATAAATTAGACTTTTTTGAAGGTAAAATACGGTTTTGACAGTGAAAGTTAAATTTAATTGCCTGCTGCCAAACTTTAAAAAAATGGTCCAGAATATGTCAGGGTTTTTTAGACATGGTAATTAATGCACCATCTAAGTATAGCTCTAAGTTAGTCTTTCACGTTCTCATGAGAAGTGTTTCTAAATCAATTAAGTAATCTCTGCTTTCAAGTTACCGTGGGACAAATAGTAATAACTTTCTGTGTAGGGTGATGTTTTTTGGTTTGTGGGTTTGGTGGGGCTTTTTGTTTGTATTTTGTGTGTTTTGGTTTTGTTGGGGCTTTTTGGAGGGGGAGAATGTGCAGTTCAAGAATAGTTTTATGTTACTGAAAATCTTGCTATTTACTATATAAACTGTGTTCTTGTGCAGTGCAGTCCTGAAGGAATTTGCTATCAAACTTAAAATGGAGTCTCATAGCAATCTACTCCAGATGTTTTAATAAGATAAGACTTCTGTCTACTTAATACATGTGTTACTCTTATGTAACCATTTCTTTGGGCATTTTCCTATTCCTTGCTTATTTGTGTACTTTTAAATCATGCATGTAATTAACTTTGCTCCTCGCTAGAACAGTTTATCACTGCCCTTGCTGTGTGCTTCTGCAAGTCCAGAGAGAGCGAGGACTACCTTCTAAAATGTCTGCTGCTGATGCTGTGTGAACAGAGTGTGTCTCAAGCACGGTTCTCTCCGTGTGCTGCTGCTGTTTGTGATCAGTGAATAAAAGTGTATTTACCAAAAGACAAGTTAAGAACATTTCTGGCAGAATTGTACTTGAGTTCCAGGTCTGATAAAGCTTGGTTAGCTCTGCAACACCCACTGCTGTTCTGTGTAGGAAGGAAAAAGAAACCTCCTGTTCCTCCCTCCATAATTGCAGTCGTGTTGCTTTGAAGTTTGTTTCTTCCTGTAAACTTTCATATTGGGCACTGCGCTTTCCAGAAGCCGGAAGCACGAACACTGCACTGGCAAAAACGGGATCAGAGTTCAGTAAACAGCATAAAAGCCAATAGTATTGTTTTGGAGGGAGGGGCTGCTGCCTTCTGGCAGCGAGCTTCAGGGCTGCAGTCAGTGATGCAATTGCTGCTGGTTAGCAGGAGCATGAGGGGGATCGCTGGAATTGTTTGTTCGCTGAACCAGATTGACAGAAATGAGCCAATAGAACTGCTCTCAGTCTAATACAGGTAGTGCTAGAGGCTCTGAAGTACCCTATTTAAAATTACTCTTCTTCAGTTTTTACTATTTCAATATATTAATAAACCAAACCAAATCAGAATCTCCATCTCGGTTTTGTTTTGTTTTTTCCCCTTTGGAAACATGTCTAGGGAAAAAATACTGGAAAAGTGAAAGGACAAGGAGTGTAGTAGTGCAAGGCAATTTTGCTCTTTCCCCTCATAAAAGGATATAAGCAAATTATAAAAAGGAATTCTTGGTTTTGCCCAGGTCACTCAGAGTGCTTGGGGAAAACTAAACTTCATGTTTTGGCCTACATTCACATCTAGAGATGTGAAGCACTTAGATGATGAGGCATAAAGTGTACACTGTGGAGATAAAACTCACTAATTAAAAAGCTAATGCTTGTTAATAGTTCCACAATCTTTTGAGTTCTAATCATATGGGGAGCTAATATTTCTGTTAACAGTGTGTAATAAATGATGACTTTCTACTTGAGAATTTGAAATTTCAGTGATGTGAATTTTGATACAAGCTACACCAAGCTGTTAAACTTAGCTATCCCAGATATGAAAATGTAAAATACACTCCTTAAACTATTACAAAAGTAAAATAGGGTTATTTTCATCTTAATGGGATTATTTTTTGAACAAGAACTTGAACATGCATTTTGCAATTTTTTTTGTTAGTATTTTTGATTTCTTAGGAAAAAAGACCAGAATGAGGCTGCTGAGATGTCTGAGGTGTTACTTTAGGGTGCTGCAGTGTCCACTAAGTGCTATCTTGTCAGGCTTGGGGCTTTTTTTTTAGTTTTTTGTTTGGGTTTTTTTTTTTTTTGGTGACTTTTTTTTTTGTTTTGATTTGGTTTTTTTTAGGGGGAGATGGTGGTGGTTTAATCCTCATATTACACTGAGGCATACATGAGTTTCATTTTTTCTGACTTCCCTATGTAGACATTTGTGAACCTACATTTGATTTGCAGTGAGTATATACTGAAAAGCTCTAACAATGTTCTGTGGTCCAAACCATATTCTTGTTGCCTATTACACTGATTATTTTGAAACAAGCTTTGTGGTCTTGCTGTTTTCAAGCTTATGGGAAAGAATGGAAGTAGTTAAAATAGAGGCTCTGGCTCTGTAGGTCTTAATCACGTTTAACATATGAGTTTCAATTAATTGCTCAATGTTGTGATGGATTAGTAAACAGTAGTAATGGAGGGCTGGAAACCCTGAGGTGTTAATTGGCCAAGGTTTGGGTTTTTTAGTTTCTGTTTAGATTTGTTTTGGTTTGTTACTATTTTTATTTGGTCTCATTGATTCTAATAGATTGGATTTTGAATGACTCTTATTTTCTGTTTTACTTGCATATCATTTCAGGTTGAGAAAATAAACCTTTAATACTTGGAACTACACACAGTAACTAGTGAAATTCCTAAGGACTTCGGTACACTGAATTAGGACCACAGATAAGATGAAAATAAAGTGACAGATTGAGGATTACAGTCTCAAAATTCTGAGGCATTCAAGTTCTTCAGCACTTCTGTAGTAATTCAAGTGCTGCTTACTCCTTATCCTGAGGCAGATAGCCTATCATGGCAGTCAAACTCATGACCATGTATAAACATAAATGATTTAATTGTAATTGAGCATGTACTTTTGTGCTTTATAAAGTAGAGATCAATGTTACAACTGCCAGAGACCTGAACCTTGACATAGGCTTTTGATACAAGTACAGTGCAGAAAGGTATTTTCCAGTATAGCCAGTTCACTCACAGAGAGGAGGAAATAGGAGGGTTGAAAGTGCATTGAGAGCAGAAGGCCAGAGTACAGAAGGATGAACCAGGTGGGAGATGAAAGTGTTCCATATTTGTGACCAATGGTGAAGCAAAATAAGACTTGAAGAGGCAGGTGAGCAACTTGACAGTTTGCCTTTTAAGAAGTGTCTGGTGAGAGAGAAAATAAGTGCATTTTGAGGCTAAAGATATTGGTGGTTAAATAGAGTTCTTCACTGCTAGCTGTTTTGGCTACTATGTTTTATATTCCAAGGCATAAAATGCCTTATAAAAATAAAGTGGCTCAAAATAGCTGGAAATTCTAGTAAGATTGTGTAATACATGATGAGATGATTGCATTTCTACAAAGTGAAATGCACTACCAACTTTAATTCCACTAAAGGGTTCTTTTAGCAAAAAGTGCAAGCAAGCTTATCACCATTTATCTCTAAACCCCTGGGAAAAAAAATAAAAAGGAAAAAACCCAATAAAAACAGTAAGGGGGAAAAAAAGTCATAGAAACTGTGTCTCAAAATTTTTAAAAGGTTTGGAATGTTTTTTTTTCTTTTTGAAATCTTCAGTAATTGTACATAGACTTGCCGCCATTATTGACTCCTGGAACCATGCAAGTAGAAGAAGAAATACCTGGCAAATATTCTTGAGTTGTGAGAAACTGCAAACCAGTTTTTTTTTTTCTTTTGAGGCTGATTGGAAGGGTTCCTGCTGCTGGTGGTGACAGTACTGAATACTGATTGGAAAATGTCTGCAGCTCCAAAAGACCATCGTGAGGTTTTTTTGTGTTATGCAACCTTTGGCATGTGTCTCCAGATAGTTTCTGTTACTGCTATGTCCCTGCAAACGTTGAATACGTTATAAATGCTGTCAAGGCAATTTTACAGAGGCTTAAGCTACTTCTGATTCTTTGAGCTCTTCCTGAAGACATTTCTGGTGTGTACCAAAATGGGGCAACAGAAGGAGTCTTAAGTGGCAGCGTGAGGGAGGAGAAAGACTGGTGAGCACACAGCCCGTGCTGAATGTGTGCACATTGCGGGGGTTGATCTTCGTGTGAAACTTTTTAACTTCCCCTGTGGTTGTGTAGACCTTTCTGATAAGGCCTGGTGAGGTTTTAGTAAGTGATCTGGGGAGCAGAGGAAGATGTTCTCTCTATCTTACTAGAGCTGAAATGTGTCAGAAACCCAGTAATTTATTAGAATGTTAAATTAACTCAATTTTTTATAGAAAGCAGAAATTCTTCAAAGTATTTCTCATTCTGTACCTTTATCTTCCTGACCTTTTTTAACTGTTTCCAGTTTTTCAGTTCACAAATCTGTATAGCATCAGCTTAATTATGTTACTTGAATCCCTTAATTATGTTATTTGAATACCATCCCCTCAATTTGCAAGGTTATTCAGTTGTGATTCATTGAACCTAGCAAATGCTCCACACTCTTTGGATTGTTTTGGTAGTTGTTTAACTAAATCAACTTGAAATTTAACTGTAAGTTGGGCACTTTTTTTTTCTTCCACATACAGGCAAAGGGAAGAGTTTATTTTTAACTGAAATAAAGGATTATTAGTGATCATTAAAAACATCTTAGCTGTTGCATTGTAATTAACCTTGAGGTAACTGTGATCTCTCTCAGGTGGTGAACTTGCTGATGGGCATCTTGTTGACAGTAGAAGTGACTCATCCAAATATGGTGCCAACTGTTGATATCCAGTATGAAGTCATTGGAAATTACTATGCTTCTGAGAGGATGGCTGGTAGGTCTAGAACTCTGCTGCCTGGTGGGAATGCAAAGCATGCAGTACCATGGATTTGTCTTCCACTAGGTTGTAATACATGCATACAACTTTTAATAGGTATGGTTATCTTGTTTTCTGAATTTCTCTTCAATTATTCTGGGATTGAATTCGTCTACAAGAATTAAAAGAAAGCTTTATGGACTATTATTTGAACTTCATTTTATACTGAAGCATCTTAAGTGATGAGATTTCTTGGCCTTCTGATGCTTCGAGTGTTGAAGTATGTGTGGGACATCTGATTCATTTTCTCCATAAACATTAATTATCTTTGCTGTCTCAATAAAACAAGCAGCAGAAAAGAAATTTAAAGACTTTTCTTCAGAATTTTTGGTCATCTTCATAGATCAGGAAATACCTTAGAGCTCCTGCATATGAATTTACTAAGAAGAAAACTATGATATCTTTCGAAGAACAGAGGAACAATTGGGATGCCAAGTATTTGAGTGAAACCAAAGTGTTTCTCTAAGTTTCACCTGCAGAATAAATGAAAGAGAAAGCACCATGAGCAGAATTATGCCCACTTTTCACTCTGTTACTGAGTTTATGATGTATACAGCTGTAATTGATGGCAAGCTTTTTAACTATTGTATCTGTAAACTTGTGCATATGCTTTGCTTCTCTTGGTTTTAAAAAGGCAGAAATGTGTAGTGTGGCACTTCTAATCTACCTCAGTCTGTTGTATTACATGAAAATTTAGGGAGGGTCAGATTCAGTGAAGTTACATAGTACAGCACAAAACTGGGTTTTGAGCATTTTGGATTAATTGTTCATGACCTGAGTTGAGGATCTGTCAGTTCTGAACTGTGGCTGTAATCACATTTACACTAATGAAATAAGAGTGGGAGCAAGGACCAAATTCTTCATAAGGCTAAGATATTAAGTAAAATCAGATGGTGATGTTGGTGTACTTGGTAGCCTTAAGCTTATATGAGTGAAAGCTCCTTCTGAAGCTGAAGGTGCTTTCTTCACTCTTTAGTGTAAAATCTATCATATGCTTTTTTAAAAATTCTTATTCCTTGTGTTGGGATCTGGGCTAGAGGGCTTTGTGTGTGTGAAAGAACATTACAGGTATTATTGTACTTGTATATATTGTGAGTAATAACTCCTCAGAAGACAGCCACACTTGCTGGTGATTGCTGAGACTTAGGTCTGATCAACACAGTGCATTTCAGACATGGGGGGGCTCTTCCTTGATGCCATCTGTGTATGTAGATATTAATTGCAGAGTAGAAAGGGTTCACAGATAATCTTTTTCAAGCAGGGGAACCACAACGTTTTGGCTTCAATATTGCTAAAAAACACCTTTTATTTACCATGTCTATAGACTCTCAATCTGGTTTCTTCATGTTTAAAGAAGAACAAGTATAATTTGACTTGTGGAAAGCAGCTGTGCTTCTGTAATCAGTAACTGTGATGCACGAAGAGAATCTTTATCATGCAGCTTCCATGAGTGTCCTGGATTTTGCTACAAATTGGTTTCTGTTCAACTGCCTTTTCTTGTAAATAGTGGGACACCTTCCACACAGTGATTTCCTGTTTTCCTTAGTGTTAGTGAAGGAGCAGTTCTGCTCCCACTGCCAATGACCAAATTACATAACCAAACCATTTTCAAGTGTAAAGGTTGATAGTGTGTTAGCTTCACTTAAGATTCTGTCCAGTTGTAAAGTTAATCACTCACATACTTTCAGCACTGACACATATTGCAAATCAGCATCGTTATGGTGCATTACTGTCAAACTATGTCAAGCTTCTAATTGGTGTTCCTGGGCTTTAGTCAGGCTTTTGATTAAGGCAGAGGGATTTTTCCAAGTAGTTGTAGGTTTTCTTGAACCAGATCTTTTTTTGTTAGGAAGGATCTGAATTATCATCTGAATTATTATTATTATTATCTATTTTGCTGCTAGTAGTTGGCATGGATGAGTCAGTTGAGAACAGATCATAGCAATGGACAAAGCTCGGGTACCTGTCAGCTGCAGTGTGACAACTCTGGGAAGTGACTGATTCTTACTGGTTTTTTTTTTGTTTTGTTTTGTTTTTAAATGCAGAAAATGCCTGTGTTCTGTTTGCTATCTCCCTCCTCATGTTCACAATCAGTGCAATGATGGTGTACGGTGCCATTGCTGTAAGTATATCCATGGTTTGAGAGTTGCTACTTGATTTTTTTTTTTAACTAAATAATTTACAGGCTGCTCCTTTTTTCTATTTCTTAGCATCGTGTAGGCTGGCTGATCCCGTTTTTCTGTTACCAACTCTTTGACTTTGTGCTCAGTTGTCTGGTTGCCATCAGCTCTCTAACCTACTTGCCCAGAATCAAGGATTACCTGGATCAGTTGGTAAGTATTCATCTCAAGTTGATATTTTACATTTGAAATTAAAGTTTGTTTTAATTGGATCAGTGACTGAGCTACACTTCCCTTCCTCTGCATAAGAAAAAGGAATTCAGCCTGCAGCAGCCATAGGTGGTTATTAAGAGCATGGTAGCTTATTAGAGGTGGAAGAGTTCAAGTTGTCCTTGCTCCCTAAAAGGCAAGCCAGGGAGAGTAAGGAAAGAGTTGTGATGGGAGCTACTGGTTTAAACTGTGTTGGCTACAATTGGACTTGGAAGTGTGTTCTTTAACACACTTAACTGTGCCTTTTAAGCAGTGGGGCTCAGTGGCATATTTGCTGCTGCAGATTAAAAATGTGTTGACCTTCATTTGGTAGGGAACAGGAAGAGAAGTATAGGTAAGGACTTAGAAGTGTAGTTAAGGATTCCTCCAGCATTACACATGGAACCTGAGCTTTCCTTTTTACATTCTTTGTGTCTCTTCTCAAGTTGCAACAGCACTTTCTAAGGAAACAGCACAGGAGTTCTTACTAACACTGCCTGTGTTTTAACTGCAAGAAGAGTCAATGCATAAAATTTACTGTCTGCAAGGACTATGAGCTCTGGCTGGCTGGTGTTGATTTGTTCAAGTAGATGTTTAAAAGCAAGTCCTTTTTAAAACAGATAAAATCTTTAGATTGGTGTTTGAGAGAGGCTTTGTTACTGTGGTCAGGGAAGGAAAAGAGACAGGTTTGCAGAAGTTCTGTTTTGGCTCCCCCAAATTTGGGGGTGACATCTTAGACTGCACACCAGTGTGTTACAGGTTGGACTGACAGGATGTAATTAACAGTAAGTCATTAAAGAGTTGTGGAGGACCATGAGCACAAATACTGTCCTGCAGCTGTGAAGAAGAATCTGTGTTGGCATGAGACTGATGAAGTGACTGGGGACACAGACTGTACTGTAGTGATTTGCTCTTGTGGGACAGAGACAGGATAAATACTGTGCTTTGTGGGAGGATAAAGAGGAAACTTGTTAGAAATGGAACTTTTTGTGTCAGAGGAGCAGTTTACACAAGGACTTGTTTCATCTGGTGTGAAGTTCGGATGTTTTTCTATCATATTTGATTGTGCAGTGTTCATTCTTATCTCTTCCCTTTCTCTCCCTTCCCCCCTGTTTGTTATTTTTTCACTAGCCGGATTTTCCTTACAAAGAGGATCTCCTTTCTTTGGACTCCAGCTGTCTCTTGTTTATTGTTCTGGTGTTCTTTGTATTATTTATCATTTTAAAGGTAAGTTAAAACTTAATCATGTGTCTATTGCAAGAGTTAATATTTATTAAGACTGTGTCAATCTGAGTTAATTCTCAATGCTGAATTCAGAACCCAGCTGCCTTCTTAATGCTGAGGTAAGAACTTCTTTGAACACAACTGTTAGATGTTCAGTTCTAGTATGACTTTTGTCTAATATGTTGTGTACTGGTGTCTTCAGGTAACTTGCATGTGTGCAGTGTGGTGTGCTTATGCAGCTCTGCCCTTCCTGGGTAGGAAGGAGGAATGCAAAAATTATGTGGAGATAATATTTGTAATTGTAATTAATATTTGTAAGATTATAGTGAAATAATATTGAGTTAATGCATACAAGTTTCTAAACAAGATGTTTAAAATCTCTCACTGTGCCTAACAAACCAGAATGCAAGTTTTGGAAGGAAGATGATGGAATGAGGAAGTGTATAAGTTAATTCTAGGCCTGCATCATCATCCCTGTTGAAGGGTGATAGTACCAATTACTTTGTCTGAAGATCTAAATAATGAGGCATTCATTTGGGTTATAAAAACTCTTGTGTAGACAAAGCATATTAGAGAAATGAATTTATAATATACATTGGCCATGATACTGTTCCTTTATTACGTTCGGGTTGCATTTAAGAAAAAATTAAATAATGAAAAATAATTTCACTGATTTTCTACACTTTTTCCAAGAGGAATTTTTAACTGGGGGGAGTGAAAACCTAATGCAGAAGATAGCACTTGTGTATTGATAGGGAAATTTGGTACCTTTTGTACAACAGTGCTAACTTGCCAGTGAGAGATTTGGAGGGGTTAATGTTACACAAATTAGTAATTAAAGAAACCCTAGTCCTCATCATATCATGATAGTGTTTTTTTTCTGCAGCAGTCAGTGTTGACTCGAAGTTCAAGGTTCATTGCTCTACCTTCTCCCTGCTGCCTCAGTTGTGTGTCTGAGCCCTCTCCTTAACACTGGCAGTTAGCTGGAGAAATAATGCTAACTGGGGGATGAGTGGGATTGTACTGCTGGCCTCTCCTCCTGGCAGGTTTGGACTGAGATCCACAGAAGCATAAGCTAGTTGGGGATTAATTTGATTAGCACTGCTGAGGCAGACAGAGATTAGTTGAATGGATCTGTGAATTCTTTTGCTAAAACCTGTGTGGTGCATCATCTGTGAGTCACTGTGACAGCAAAGCTAAATGGAGAGCAACATAGGTATGTAGCCAGGTCTGTGAAGTAGCAACCATTCATCAGATATGTATTGTCTAAGTTGATTTATGCTCCTTTTTATCATAGGAATGTCATCCAACATCTAATTTCTGAATCATCCAATGCTTATGAGGTGTTTAAAAAGAGAAATCTCTCTTCTTTCAGGCATATCTAATTAACTGTGTATGGAACTGCTATAAATACATCATCAGCAGAGGTATGCCAGAGATTGCTGTGTACCCTGCTTTTGAAGCTCCTCCACAGGTAAAACCTCTTTTTAAGATAAAAGGAAGCAATATCATTAATTTTGAAGTAGAAAATGACCACATCCATGTATGTTTCCAAGCCTTGTCCAGCTTTCTGAAGAAAGACTGGAAAGATAAAAAAAACTTTAAGCAGCTAATTTTGTGGTGTGTTATTTCTTAGCTAAATTCTCTAAAGTGCCTAAAAGGAGGGTCTTTAGAGAGAAGTCTTTGAATGTTTTTCATGTGGTAGAGGGAAGCTTTGATTGCACCAGTCCAAACCTTCCTTGCTGCTTTGCAAAGTCAAGATGCAGTGGGGTGTGGAGTGAAGGACCAAGGGTTGGGCTCAGCAGAGCAGTAAACTGCTCCTGCACCTCCTTTCGCTTCCTCATTTGCTTCCTAGGAACTGCAGTAAATTCTTAAAATAACTTTGCCTGCAACAGAGGATTAAGTTGCTGATGGGCCATATGTATTTTTGTTTTTTTGTTTTTTTGGTTTTTTTTCCTTATGAAATCTTTTGCATTAATCACTTCAAAATGTCTTCTCCTTAGTATGTTCTGCCAACCTATGAAATGGCAGTGAAGATGCCTGAGAAGGAGCCTCCACCTCCCTACATACCTGCCTGAAGCAATTTTTATGTTCATTAACATCTGTACCAGCTTCCTGGGGGTTTTGTCTTTTAATCTTGCAAAACTGCTTAAGTAATAGAAATATTCAGGGCTTTAGGAGCAAACTGTTCTGTTTAAAATATGTTTGATATAAACTTACTAAGCAAAATACATCTGAGAGTGATTTCATTTGCTTTAATTTTTGTTCTCCCTAATGCTCTTAAACATTTTATTGCCTTAGGGCCTTACACCTGCAAAAACTTATGCATGTGACTAACTTGTGGCTTTTAATAATACCAATTGAGCCACTCTGATTGAAGTTAGCTGTGATTATAAGTGTCTGCAGGATTATGCCCTTAATTTATATTAATTTTTTGTAAAGTAGTTCATAAAGACAATCTGATCGTGCAGCAAAATGACAGTTTGCCTTTATCCATTTTTTGGAAGGGGAAGGGTTTGAATGTGGTATATATGTGACTTTTTTACTTTGCACTTTTCTCATATGTTATCTTACCTTTTATTGTGGTTTGTTTTTTTTTTTTTTTTTTTGGTTATCCTATGTCTTGAAACAGTATTTTTGAGGAACAAGTGAGGGTGGCACAGGAGTTCTATTACAACGAGCTGGGAATGCAAGAAAAATAAATAGAAATGTGGAAGATGGTTGCATGCTTCTAATCTTCTATGTATTTTCCTCTTTGTGATAAATGATACTTCAATAAATCTTTTACAAAATGTTTACCAGTAGTGTTGGCTGATCTTTTGGTGGCTTTTTTAAGTGGTTCAGTGTGCTGCAGACAGTTGAGCATACTTAGTTACAGGTTCAGTGGTTGACCTGTGCTTCAGTAGAAGTCCTTGTGTGGCTGGAGAACACGGATTCTCTCTAACACACAGTCCTGTGTTAAAGCCTTTGCAGTTCAAGTACTTGGGTGACTTCCACTTGTCTGATTGGTACTTACCATGAGCTGGGAAAAGGAAATTGTACTGGAGGCTTTGAACCCTTGGGAAAATCAGATGTCTGGTCAGCTCAGGCATTAAAAGCAGTACAGACACCCAGTAGGATTACAACATTTACATTGGAAAATGTCCAGAGTTGTTGCGGATAACTTAGTGATGTTCTTCTACAATCAACAAAAAACTCCAAAAAAAAACCAACCAAGCTACAAAAAAACTTTCCACTCTTCCTCTTTTGCAGCAAGAGCTGTAAAGAGGTAAAAGATTATTTAATGTTTCAGTATGGCTGAAGAAATAAAACATTTTAGTGCTTTGGAAGAGGAGAGGTACCTGGTGTTAAATTCTGGGAGAAGGGATTCAGATTTTTGCAGCATATAATTTGTGGGGTTATTCCTGGATTTTCAATATGTAGCTCTGTACACATTTAAAAATGTTCTGTTAGGGCTGTCTACCAGCAGTAGTTTTCCCTTTTTAGTTAACTGAGTTAACTCACCTGTGAGAGCACTTTGGAGTGCAGTGGTCTCGGACCTTCTCTGCCCCTGGTGTGACAGTGCTGTCCCTCTGGTTGCCCTGAGGGTGTACCCAGGGTGGGCACAGTGCTGCTGGCTGCTGCGCTCTTATTTCCAGATTCTGAGGGGCTGCACTGGATCTGAACTCCCACAGAGACTCCAAACCCAGGGCATCCTTTAGGTGCTGCCACAGACTGCTTCAGTGTGACTCTGGAGGGAGGAGGGGGGTGTGAAGGACCACAGTGGTTTCGTATAGTATAAGAAACAGCTGAAACTGTTGGGCAGTTGGGTGATGCTCAGACGTGGATTGCAGCACACACTCTGCTCTGGGTCCCTCTGCAGTGAGGGAGTGTGTGTGCGTCTGACCATGAGTGGGCAAAGAGCTCCAGCCAAGGGCTGTTTACTGAGACTGGCCAAGTGGCTGGCTGACCGTGTGTGTGAGCAGTATTTGACAGCAGCCTGCACTGCCTGAAATTTGTCTGGGCTGTGTGTGCATGTGCTCTTGATCAAAAAGCTGCAGTGTCTTCTGAGAGAGAAAAGCCATTATACTCCCCTGGAGCCCTGCCCTGTGGCTTTCTCCTGCTGGAAGGGTGGTGGTCCCTCTTCCCTGATACCGTTTGCAGCCTTTGGGAATGTGATGGTGGCCTCTTCTACTGTGCTTTCTTGATAGAACTTGCTGAGGTGAGTCAGTGCCTGCCTGATACTGTACAGATGGGGGGTTGGTGGTTCCTCTTCTAAATCAAGGTTTCCCGTTCCCCTGATGGAGGTGATGGGGGAGAAGATGATCCTGCAGTACAACAGGATACAGATTTGTTAGAGGTGTTTTCTAGAGCCCTGTGCTGGAGATCAGGGTGCCTTTGTGCCCCAAGCCGTGCCTTCCCAAAGCTCACTGCAGCTTCCTGCAGGAACTGGCTAAAATTCCCTTGGCCAAATTTGGCAACAAAGCAGGCAGGTCCTTGTGCCTCGGTGATCACACTAGGACCTTTTCTCCCGTTCTTTTCAACTACTGTCCTGGAGACTGAAAGGCAAAATAAGCCTAAACCAAGCACTTGCGGTGAAGGAAGGACGGTGTCTCAGCTCCCCCTGCGCCCAGGTTTGAGCCCTGCCCCGGCCCTGCCGCACGTTCCCAACGAGGAGCTCTAATCCTCGCCCCCTTCCCTCTGCCCACGGCTGCGCGCCCGTCGGGGCGGGGGAGCGAGAGCCTCCGGCCCGCCCCGGGGGGAGGCGGCGGGGGCGGCCGGTGCCCGCTCCGTGTCCCGTCCCCCTTCCCGGGCCCGGCAGCTTTAAAGGCGGC
>VZRH01007343.1:50452-67083 GCA_013397555.1 Urocynchramus pylzowi | reverse complement strand
ACTTTTGGATGAGAGTATTTTATTCCTGGAATGTACAGTTTGATATCTGCAAAAGTCACCTTTCCAAGATGGCCAGAACGGGAATATTTCCTTATTTTTGATAATTAGCTACATAAGAGATGGACCTTTAAAGATGTCCCTGCTCATGGTGGCAGTGGGAACCATTTGGTCTTAAAAGGTCCTTTTCAACCCCTGACAAAGGAGTAACAGGAGGATGTTCTTTCATCCCCAAACACAATTGAGGCTGGAAGTTTTAGATCCTCTCCCCACACCCCAGGGATTTACTGAAACCCTCTTTGGCAGCACGGTGGGGTTGTGAAATGGCACAGTCCACCTGCTGCTTCCTTGTTCTCAGGTGATCATTTCCCTGTGCTTGTGTCAGCTTTCAGTCAGGAATGCTTTTCCCTTTCATCCCCCTTCCAAGGGCAGCAATTCCCAAGTTTTAGCTTTCCCAGCAGCGACTGAGATGCAGCTTGGCCCTGTGTGCCCTTCAAGGATCATGTATTCACTTGGATCTCAGTTCCCTCAGCTCATAAACAATTCCCTCTCATGTCCATCAGCTGGGGCTGGAAGGAATGGATTGAATTTCCCTGTTTTTGCTTGCAGCCAGCTCCTGGCAGCATTCCATCCCCAGAGCAGCAGCAGGTGCTGTGCAGCCAGCTCGAGAAGATCCACACGCTCTTCCGGCGCCAGCTGGGGATCCCACTGCTGGGTAAGGGCTGCAGTGCTGGCCTGGAGCAGCTGGGTGATGCTCCAGGCATCAGGATTCTCCTGGCACAGCCACACCAAGTGCAGCTGGAGGTCTTGTGCTCTCTTGGATGAGGCACAGATCCCTCTGGATCAGGAATGTTCTGAGTTGTTGGAACTTGGGTCACAGGGTTGGGAATTGGAGGATGTTCAAAGTGCAAGCGAGGAGCACAAAATGTGACTTAAAATTGCTGCATGAAACCCCTGGTAGGGAGTATCTGGCAGCTGGATTGTTGGAATGCTGCCTTCTTTACTTCCTGCTTTAAACTCCTTGAGTCCCTTTTCTTGCTCGTGGGAGAATATTAAGCACAGTTCTTTTGACTTCATTTCCATTTGGAAAGAATCCGGGTTCTCTCTTCTCTAGAGCCTTGGGGAAAATTTTGCCACTTTGATTTTCTAATTCCAATTGAGCAGCTTTAATACAACTTGCCCTGAGTTTGTTATAGGACACTGTGTGAGATTAAATGTCTGAATCCTTTAAGAATGCAGCAGTGTGACAGTAAGGACCAAAAGAGGATAAAAATTTAAATATTTCTTCCAAATAAATTCTAAATATTATTTATATAAAAATAGGAATTTGTCTTAGAACCGAACATAGGTTGAAATCTGAATTTTTAGTTTCATAAGTGCATTATTGATGGGATTTCACATTTTAATAGACATGGAGGCTTCATATGCTGAATATGAGGAGTGGTCAGAAGAGCCCATTCCAGAAACAACAATAAAGAACTACAAAAAAGCTCTACAGCAGCTGGAGAAGTGTAAACCCTACGAGGAGGCACTGGTAATGCTGACACTTACACCTTCCTTTAAAAATAAGAGGGAATTGCTTTGGGGGGGGATTTTTTTTTTTTTCCCTAAATTTATTCTTTTTCTAGCTCCCAGCTGGGGGATTTGTCAGCAGTGGGAATATTGACAATTATATACTGGGAATGCTGGAAATTATGGGGTGCATTGAGTGTGCCAGACCACCCTTGGGTGCACACAAGGACTCTGGGTGTGTTTTCCAGGATTGGGTTGAGGGGAATAAACCCAGGATCTGACTGATTTCAGGCTCATTCAGAGGTGTATGAAAATTAACAGCTGCTGATATAGAGACAAATTTCTTGTGTGAAATCTTACACAAGAGCTGCTCTGAGGAACAGCTGAACTGTTGGAGTCTTGCTTTGTTGAAGAGTTTGATGTTGTGTCTCCCTGGTTGTTTTCCAGCTGGGTGCTGAAACCCCAAAGCTGGCAGAATACCAAGCTTACATTGATTTTGAAATGAAAGCAGGTGACCCAGCTCGGATTCAGTTGATCTATGAGAGAGCTTTGGCTGAGAACTGCCTTGTCCCAGACCTCTGGGCACGCTACAACCAGTATTTGGTAAGGAAATAAACCCAGGAATGTTTGCAGATTTATTTTCCTGCCTTTACTTTTGCTTGTTTATTTTTAATCTCAGTTGTTGATAAACAGCCATTAAGTTCTACCTCAGTCCTGTCCTTTGGTCTGTAAATCTTCCAGAAACTGATTTTCACCTCACCTTTGGTTTCCTCCTGTTTTCAGGGATGTGTTTATTGCTCTTGTGAGCATTTCTCACTTTGCTCTAGCTGTGTTTTCTCTGCAGAATAACAGGGTGTGGGCACTGAAGCAAACCCTAATGTTCAGCCTCTGTTTCCAGGGGGGTGTTTTAGTGCAGTTTGAAGCTGATGCTGAGCTCCAGAGGCAGGACAGAAGGTGGCTGGATTAAGGGATCAGGGTTGACTCCCTGCAGGAGCTTATCCAGGCTCAGTTTTTCCATTATCTCTTTCTCTTCCCAGCTGGACACAGCAGGTTGCAGGTGGAACAACACCTCCACAAATAGGCTGGGTGTGCTCCTTCTTTGTATCCTTGACGTTCTAGGAACAGTTGGGAATTCACTCAGTGCCTTTATTATATTTATTTCTTTGGCAGAAAACACCTCACTGGCCTGGTAGTTCTTTCCTGAGCATATTCTTCCTCACTGGAAGGTGTTCACTGGGTTTTTAGGAATACAGAATTTAAAATACCCATCTGAGCTTTTTAAATGTTAAATGAAAAAGCTGGGTTTTAGGCTGGGGTTTGGCTCAGGTGGTCTCTGTGGCTGGCAGGAACTTCACTTTTCTTGTGTGATTCTTTCAGGACAGGCAGCTGAAGGTGAAGGAATTGGTTTTATCCGCTCACGACCGCGCTGTCAGGAACTGCCCCTGGACTGTTGGCCTGTGGATTAGGTACCTGCTGGCCATGGAGAGGCACAGGGTTGAGCACAGCATCATTTCTGGTGAGGAAAGAACCAGCAATTGCAGTTCAGAGCTGCTCTCTGCATTCCAGACATCCTGGGACAAATGGAACTTGCAGGATCTGTTCTCATCCTGCTGCTGTCATGAGCAGCAGGTCCTGCAAGGGCAAAGCTGCTTTGCTTGAGCAGCTTCACCCTGAGCAAGCAATGAACAGCTGGGAATGAACATTCCTGAATTCAGCTGCCTTTAAATTCACTTCCTAAACCAATTTATTGTGTAGGAATTCTTCTCCTGTCTTCCCAGTGGTGTTTGTGTAGATATTTCTTTGTGCTACCACTGCAACTTGATGATTTTAACAGTACATGGAAAGTAACTGGTTTTTTCCCATTTTTCTTTCAGAAATGTTTGAAAAAGCTCTGAATGCAGGTTTTATTCAAGCAACAGACTATGTAGAGATCTGGCAGGCCTACCTGGATTACCTGAGGAGAAGGGTGGATTTTACACAAGGTCTGTATGATAAATACAGAATAAATATCTATACTATTTCCTTTGTACTTCTTGGATATTGCTTTTTTAAAGAAAATTACCACCATTTTCATCTTTCACAAAAATTGTTTTCTGGCTACTTAATGTCTATAAAAAATAGGAATTTGGTTGGTTTGCTATTGCAAAAATGCCCTGCCTTATATTTTTGATACCTGATTTTTTAAATTATTCATGTAGTGAGTTTTTTACTCATTATAAAATCATAAATTTGAGCAATAATAACGACAAGAAATAATAAATCTAATCTCCCCCTGCTACCCAATAAAATCATTGTGGGAGTTAAGGAGAAGGTTTTATTGGGTGGGAAAGGAAAACCAAATTATTATTCTAGGGTGTTTCTTTTTTTTCCTGCAGACTCCAGTAAGGAGCTGGAGGAGCTGCGCTCTGCATTTGCACGAGCTGTGGAGTACTTGAAACAAGAAGTAGAAGAAAGTAAGTGAAATCATCCCAAGTATTGTTTTCTCTTCTTCAAAATAATTTTTATAAGATCAGTTGTCCACACAATATTTGTCTTCAAGGATCTTGAACATTTCAGAAAGCTGCAGATAAAGATTTCATCTCCATGTGGGACCTGTTTAATAGACACTTAAATTTCTCAGAACCAAGTGCAACAAACAGCCCTTGTTTTTCTTCCTAGGGTTCAGTGAAAGTGGAGATCCATCCTGCACCATCATGCAGAACTGGGCAAGAGTTGAGGTGATGTTTCTCTCTGCTGTATTTAAATTGCTGAACCTGATAAAATGGATTTAAAATACAATGTTTTAACATTCCAACTGTGGAATGCAGTCCTTTCCCAATCCATTTCCCCTACTCCTCTTCCTAAACACAAACCAAGTTTTCAGTCTGAGAAGCTTCTAGGTACATTCATCAACAACAAAAGGGAAAATTCAGAAACAACTCTTTAATTTCTTTTATAATGACCAAAACCAAGTGGATGTGGGAGCCAGAACCAAGACTAATGGGAGAGGTGGGCAGGGAAGGATTATTCAGTAGTAGGGTTGTGTCAGGTGTTTATTTTGACCCCTGTAAGGCTCAGATGTATCTTGCTGGGTCTGTCTGCAGCATCTGTGGGGTGTTTTTGCTTTGGGATTAATGATGTTGAACAAATAATCCTGAAGGATGTTTTGGATGCTCCGTTGCAGGCCCGCTTGTGTAACAACATGCAGAAAGCCAGGGAGCTCTGGGACAACATCATGACTAAAGGAAATGCCAAATATGCCAACATGTGGCTGGAATATTACAACCTGGAAAGGTAGGAGCTTGGTTAATTCACTTTTTAGTTTCCTCATCTGTGGGAGAAAACAGTTTAGAACAAATGTGTTTTGTTTGGGTTTACAAAACACCTCCGAGCTTCTTGGGGCTGCTCTGCTGGGGCTTCCAGCAGTGTTGCAGCAGCTGGGGAAGGAGGGGAATGTTTGCATGGCTGGAATTGTGTGTGGTTTGTCCCCTCAGTGTCCTGTCCCCTCCTGCAGGGCCCATGGGGACACGCAGCACTGCAGGAAGGCCCTGCACCGGGCAGTGCAGTGCACCAGCGACTACCCCGAGCACGTCTGCGAGGTGCTGCTCACCCTGGAGAGGATAGAAGGTACCTGGGGCACAGCCAGGGGGTGACTGAGTGACAGAAGGTCACTGAGTGACAGGCAGGGGGTGATTAATTAACAGAAGGTAACTAAATGGCTGGCAGAAGGTAGTTAATTACTGCATCTCTTAGCCTGGTTAGGCAGAGGTGGCACACAGGCTTTTGATCCTGTATTTTGTGCTCCACCGAAGTCTCACTTTTCACTGTCAAGTCCACAGACAGTTCTTTTCTTCCTTGCTTTTCTGATGTCACTGGATTTTTCCATGCCTTTTTGGAGTCTTGCATTATTAATGAGAGGTTTCTGCTCTGCTTGGCTCTTGGGTTCTTTTTTACCTTGCAGGCTAGTTGTTATAAATAGAATTTTCATGTGTAATGTTAAATATGAACAGCAAGTGCCATGAACTCAGTGACTCTTATTTTTCCAGAATTGTATCTTTGAATTATGAGAATGCTAAATAGAAGACTTTTTAAATTTATTTTTATTTTATCCTTTAGGAACACTGGAAGACTGGGATGCAGCTGTTCAGAAAACTGAGAACAGATTGGCTCGAGTGAATGAGCAAAGAGCAAAGGTCAGAACTTTCTGTGAGCTACCAAAGCATTTTATACACCTAAATTAAGTCCATGCTACTCTGAATGTCACATTTTTAATGTGGCTTCCCCCCCCAGATAAGCCTGAAATGCCTTCAAGCCCTAGAACTATTGATTTTTACTTTAAAACTATGATTAAAAACCTCTTGGTGCTCTTTATCTTTCTCCTTTTGCCTCTTGGATGGCCACAAGAGTGATGTGCCCTCCAGGAAAGCTGTGAGAGCAAAGAATTGGGATGGGCTTTAAATGATGTCCCCGTTAGTGCTGGGGTTAGGAGAAAACCCTCTGGGCTCAGTGCTCTGGAAAATGCTCTGCAATCTGCAGCCGGTGGGAGAAAAAAGAAATAAATCTTCTGTGTTTTAGGCTGCTGAGAAAGAAGCTGCTCTGGCAAAGCAGGAGGAGGAGAGAGCTGAGCAGAGAAAGCAGGCGAGGGCAGAGAAGAAAGCTTCCAAAAAAGCCAAAAAAACCAGGATTGGGGACAAGCGCAAAGCAGACGAGGATGACGAGGGTGAATGGGGACAAGAAGAAGGTAAAAATAAAATGAAAATTGAAACTTCAGAGCTCTGGCAGCAGGGTTATTGGTTGTCTTGTGGTAGAGGGAATTGCCAGCACTGGTGTCTTTCCAGGGCTGCTTTCTCCTGGGAAGTGTTCAGTGTGGGAGTGAAATGCAAACAAGGCTAAATGGTTTTATACCAAGAGAAAAACAGGTTTATAAGAACTTCCAGAGTTTTCTTGGGGTTTCTTATTTTGGACACTGTGATTTTGGTTTTTTCTTCCTTAATTTTCCTTTAAAGTAGTTCTTCTGACTCATCTTATGATGCTGAGCCATGTGTCTAAATTAGGTTATTCAGAATTGTGGCAGCTTCTTGGAGGTGGGAACAGAAGACTTGAATAGGTTGTTGCCCCTGGGATTTTTTTTTTTTGAGCTTTTAGATTTCTCTTTTTTAAAATAATGAACCATTAGACAAAGAAAAGAACATGAATCAGCAACTGTCAGTTATGACTAGCTGAAAAAAGGAACAAATATTCCAGTTGCTTTCATCTAAAGCTGTCTTGGTGGAATAATCTGTTGTTATTTGTTCTTTTAAAACCTGAGGGAGGTTTTTGTGTTGTCTTTAAGAGCTGTCATTGTATTTGTGCTTCCATGTGCCATTTCCAAGCTCCACAGTGGGAATGGAGGGCAGAGGAGTCTCAATGGGGAAGGAAATGGGGTAATTTTTTCTAACATTTTTCAATTCCATCAATCAGAGCTGCCCAGCAAGAGGCACAGGGGAGAGGGTGATGGAGTGCTCCCCGAAGAGGACATGGAGGTGGAGACTGGGCTCTTTGGGAGGGCTGAAAAGCCAGATGGCCCAGCAGCCCCCAAGGAGAAGGCGTCCACCAGCCGCAAGGACGTCCCCAAAGTTTTCCACGACAGCAGCAAGGATAAAGTCACTGTGTTTGTCAGCAACCTCTCCTACACCATGGCAGAGCCCGAAGCCAAGCTGAGGGAGCTCTTTGGCAGCTGTGGGGAGGTCGTGGAGATCCGAGCAGTGTTCAACAACAAGGGCACCTTCCGGGGCTACTGCTACGTGCAGTTCAGGGAGGAGGAGGCTGCTCGGCAGGCCCTGGCCTTGGATCGCACGGCCGTGGAGGGCAGGCCCATGTTTGTGTCTCCTTGTGTTGACAAGAACAAGAATCCTGACTTTAAGGTAAAGTTTTGGTGGTTCCTGTTGGACAGTGGACGTGGGGAAGGGAGTTGGCAGAGTCCGTTGTGTCCAGTCAATTCACGTTGTGCTTCTTTAAACTTTTTTGGGACTTTTTGCGTCTTGTCTTGCTCTGCCAGACACCAGGATTGACATAATTTACTCAAGATTTTCAGAAATCTGCTGATCTGAGCAGTTTAGTGGTGGGATCTACCCAGGTTCAACTTCTGAAGAGCTTTCTTGGTCAGCATTTGTTACCCAATCCCCTGGCTGGGGATGTTCTGTACCAGAGCTCAGTTGTGTAATTAGGGGATTTCTGCATTCTGGAGTTCCTGCACAGAAAAATTCAATGTTCCTATAGTGACAGCTGAGTAAGAAGACAATATTATAAATACATTATTATAGGAATTGGGCACTGGTCTTTCTGGATCCCTTCCAGCTCAGGATATTTTGTGATTCTCAGTGTCTGCCCTCATTGGAAAGGGGTTTAGTAGCATTTAGGTCCAAGTCCTTGGTGCTTATATGCAAATATCTTCCAAAACACTACTCATGGCTTTGAGGCAGTTTTGGATCCCACAAACAGGAATTACTTTTGGGGTGTGGAATTGAAATCCTTGGAATTTCTGGCTGGTTTGTGAACCACCATCCTTTTTGTTCCTGCAGGTGTTCAGGTACAGCACTACTCTGGAGAAACATAAACTCTTTATATCTGGTTTGCCATTTTCCTGCACTAAGGAAGAGCTGGAGGAGGTGTGTAAAGCCCATGGGAATGTGAAGGACATTCGACTGGTCACCAACAGAGCTGGAAAACCCAAGGTAGACATCCTTAACACACTCCTGCTTTTAAGGAATCCTTCAAAAAGAAGCTTGTCATGGAGTCTGGAGACAAAAAAGTTGGGTTGATTAAGTTGCCAGTGTGGTGTTGTATTAATGCTTGTGGAAGAGCTTGGATTTATACAGCCCAGTGTGCCTTTGTGCAGAAAACCAAAAGGAATTTTTCCAAAATACTTCTTAAATTGCATAAGAAAAATGGGATGGAGGGGGAAATGTTTACAGCACTTTCAGTATAGTAAAAACAGGCAAGTCTGTAAATGTTTGGTTTTTAAATAACTGGCTGAATGGGGTTTACCTGGTGCAACCAATTCCTGTTCTCCTTTCTTCAATTTCCTGTGGCTTTTGTTCCTAACATCTGCTGCAGGAAGGGATTTGCCAGTGAGAAATGAGCCCCCTCTCTGACAGGGCTCATTATTTCCATCCCTGAATAAATGATTCCTTTTTAAATAAGGGATTCTGAACCAGCTGCTGCTCTGCCAAAACTCTATCTGACATCTGGGCTGTGTCTGTGTGGTGGGTCCTGTCCACAGGGACATCTTGGGAGTGGTGTTCATGGATTTAAATTGAATTTTCTTGCCCTTTGCATCTCCTCAGGTGAAGTTCCTGTTGTGTGCACACCTTGTAATGAGTGCTTTTGGGAACCCCAACTCTTGTTCTGGGCTTAGTTTGAGCTGGGATTGCGTGTAAACCACAAATAAATGTATTTTGGGAAAGTTATGCAAAACCTGATGCCTCTCCTGTGAAACTGGATAATCCAAAAAATGCAGCTGAAGGCTTTGAATGTCATTTAAAAGAGGAACAGCAGGGAGAGGTGATGCCCTTCTCTGTGCAAGCCTGCTGGGGTACTTCATTATATTTACTTTATTAGCATTTTTGGAGTGGTTCTTTCCTTTTTTAATACTTTTCCCACACATGAGGGCATCTGGAGTGAGAGACAAGAAATACAGGTTTGTAAGGAGAGTGGTGATTTGGAGTGATGAACACTGGGACATGTTGAGTTTCCTTCACTTAGGAATTCCTCATCAGCTGTTACAGAAGCACTAAAACCTAACGTAGGTTCTTTCTTTTCTTAATTTAGGGTCTGGCTTATGTGGAGTATGAGAATGAAGCCCAGGCCTCACAGGCTGTGCTGAAGATGGATGGGCTGACAGTGAAGGACCATGTCATCAAGGTGATGATCAGCAACCCCCCTCTCCGGAAGCTTCCGGAGCGGCCTGAGCCCGGCAGGGCCTCCCTGCCCCCGGCACCTCGGCAGATCTACGGAGCGTGAGTGAGGGAGGGCTGGAGGGAGGGGTGCCTGGCACTGCCTGGAGGGGAAATGCTGTGATTCTGTACATGCTAAAGTTGAGGCATCTTAGCTGGAATATGGGGGCTTAGGAAAAGGAGGGAGAGGGATTTTTTTATATGGGCAAGGGGGAGTGGCTTTCCACTGTCAGAGGGCAGGGTTACATGGGATATTGGGAAGGAATCCCTCCCTGTGAGGGTGGGGAGGCCCTGGCAGAGGTTGCCCAGAGAAGCTCTGGCTACCCCTGGATCCCTGGAAGTGTCCAAGGCTGGGTTGGACAGGGCTTGGGTGGACGGTGCCCCTGCCCGTGGCAGGGGGTGTAACTGGGTGATCTTCAAGGCCTCTTCCAACCCAAATCAGTGTAGGATCCTGTGAATCTGAAAGAACATTTAAAAAGTGCTGTACTATTAAAAAATGGGTTGTTGAATTGATGAGGAAAAGCAGATTTTTCCTCTTTATCAACAGAAGCAACGAGAGGATCAGGCACTGGCCATCCCCTTGGATCTGATCCCTAATAACCTCCACATCCTCTCCCTCTGGAGAAGCAGCCATTGTTTCTAGGGAACATTAAGGCTGCTCCTTCATCTTTTAGTGTTCCTGTATTGGATGAGCTCCTGTGGATAAACAGAGCTTCAGCCCTGGGGCCTGTGGGGCAGTTGTTGTCTGCCAGAACTCGGGGGGTGCTTCAGAGACACCCATGGAAAGCCTTATCCCTGAAACAAATGACAGAAATGATACTGAAATGTGCATTCCTCATAGCCAACAAGTCCTTGTTGTTCCCCCAAGCTAAAAGAGTGTGTTTTAATGGGAATTTTTTCCCTTCAGGCGAGGGAAGGGAAGGACACAGCTCTCCATGATGCCCCGGGCGCTGCAGCGTCAGAGCAACCCCATGGCCAAGGCTGAGAATGGGATGGTCCAGAACTCACCAGCAGCGTCCTCTGACCCCCCTGCAGAGCCCAAAAAGATGTCCAATGCTGATTTTGCCAAGATGCTCCTGAAGAAGTGAGCAAGGAGTGTGCACTCAGCGGGTCTGGTCCAATGTGAAATGCCTTTCTGGAAGCCATGTTGTGTCCTTAAGCTTTGCAAGGAGAGAACGCCCGTCCCAATCCCCTGTAAATACTGGACTGCTGCTTTCCTCGGGATCAGTGGAGGATGGCACAAATCCAGGTGGTGGTTTTGTGGTTTTTGTTTTTTCCTCTAAGAGCAAAGAGTTACACTTTTGTTCTGGTGAAATGGCGTTAATGTGATCCCTCATATTGAGGGTAACGAGGGGGGAAGTATTTCCCGCACAGCTCGGATGCCACATGGAGTTTTTGGAGTACTTTCCAACGATTTTCTCTTTCATTAACGAATGAGATGCCATGGGAGGACCTCAGCAAGCTCCACTGGTCAGCTCAGATTGGGATTGCAGACATTCTCTCTGCCAACAGCCCCATTCTTCACCCAAACCCACGCACGCAGGGACTGTCATCTCCTTCCATGCAGAATCCAACAGCAGATGCTCCAACTTCACCACAATGGCCTCTTTTAGTATTGGGAGAGTTTCTATACATATGTGTGTATATGTAGATACACAGATATACATATATATGTATCCAGTTCCTGTTCTGTCCCAGTTGACCTGTTTTTTATATGGTGTATTTGTAAAGGACATTGAGATGATTCTTTTTAAGTGTCAGGAGCTGATCCTTAGGTGGTTATTTTTGTTTCCCATGAAGCTGGACGTGCTGTTGCTGAGGACCAGGTTTTTTTGGTTGTTTTTTGGTTGTTTTTCCTAGCTAGCTAATGTCTTTTTGCAGGTGGTTTCTGTATGGTTTTGTACAACTGTGAAGTGCAAGCTGACGTTTCTCGGTTTATTAAACTCAAGTTCTCAAAGGTTTTCTATAAATACTGTTGCTTTTGTTTAAATGTGGGTGATGGAACTGCACTTCTCCTGTGGCAGCTGGGTGATAGTGATGTACCTCACCTCTCAGGTGTGCTCAGTGTCCCTCAGGCCTTGAAGCAGCTCATTCCATCTGCTCTGAATATCCTGAAATCACTTCAGTCATCACCTCAGGCTTTCCAACAGTGGTGTGATCTTGGATAGAAAACATCCCTGCTTGTCAACGACCCTGGAAGTCACCACCCAGAGGGGTGGATGTGAGGGGGGACCCCTGTGCTGAGTTCACTTGGACCACACGAACACTGCTGCAAATAAACACTATTTTCTGTGCTGGTTTCACTTGGCTTTACTTTGAAATGATGACTCTGCTCACGTTGTCACGTGGCTGAGGGAACCAGGATCTCTCCCATGGCCTCTCCTCCTCCACAACCATTTAGTTTGCTGCAGCCAAGTGTGCTCTGAGAACAGCCTCTTCCAAACCAAGACCTTCATATTAAAATAGTTTATTAATCTGTTACTAAAATAACATTTTTTTCCCCCCCACAGAGCTCTAAAGTGCATTATTTATACTCAGGTTGCACTACAAAAATAACATGCTTTGTAAGGACAGGACACCTTTCCTCCTGTCTTGTCTGCTTTCCCTGGCAGCAATGCTCAGAGAACTCCCAGTCTCATCCTGGTTTCTGCTTCTCTAAAACATGTCCTAAACTCCCTGTCAGGTAAGAGAGAGTTAAAAGGGAGGAAAACTAAGCCTAGGACAGCCTGGCAGCTTTTGTCAAGGGGTTAAATGTTCTAAACTGGGATTTTAAATGGAAATTTTGTGAGCTTGGAGGTGGTGGGGTCAATGATGCTGTTACACACCTGGCAGGTTTGGGGTAGGGAGATCTGTGGGTACTTTTACCTTAAAAACCAAGGAAAAAGTGATTCTTTGAACTGCTCAGCAGCTCCAGGCACTGCACTGCCCCTGCAGCACAGAGGCCTCGAGTGATTCTTGACACATTTATCAGAGTAATGACATGACCAGTGATTAATTGTGAAAGTTCCCTTACCTAGACTAAAGAAATGGAAGTTTTTGGCAAACTTCCTGTACACATTCTTCCCAAATTGGCACAACTGGTGTCTCCTGGCTCTGCCTGATGATCTTTTCTGCCCACAGTTCTGCAGACAAGCTCCTTCCAACCCCTCCACTGAAATGTCTAAGGACAGTTGGGCTTTCCCAGGGCTCCTCTTGGCTGAGGTGTTTTCTGAGTCCTTCTCCCTCAAGTGAGTCAGAGCTTTTCTCCTCTTGTTCCACTCCTATCACCTGTAATCCCAAACCAAACACTTGCCACTTGCACAAAACTCACCCCAGGAAAGGCAGCTGAAAGTAAACATGCAAAGTGCCACAGAAACAGAAATGGGAGGGGAGAGATGCCTTTGGGCTGGAGTTCAGCCTCCTTCCTGCTCAGTCCCTGTGTGACTGACACCAAAGTGTCTGGTGGACACAGCTGGGACAGTGCTGTTCATTCAGGGATGTGTTTTGGAGCTACAGGGAAGAGGCCACACAAAACCAACTCGGTTTAGGCTTTGCTGAGGTCAGACAGCAGCACTCCCTGCCTGGGTGAAGGGTTGTGATTGAAGCAGCTCCTCAAAGCTTAGTTTTAAAGAGAAATTCAATTTTAGTTGATCTTTTTGAGCCCTCTGACATCTCTCCCCACCTCCTTCCAGTGCACAGCCACCATCCCCAGTTCCGTTTGGCATCACGTATATAAATAAATTATATTAATTTAATCAAATGTAAGACACTTTAAATAAACAAAACGCTCAAGTGCCACCTCCTGTCCAGTCACTTCCCAGCAGGAACACCGAGTGCCTTGGAGTTCCGCTCTCCCAGGGCTTCACCAGCTCCCCAGTTTGCCCAAAGCCCTCAAGTCTTGACGGGGATGGTTTGTTTGCAGCCGGCGGCGCCTCCCGCCTCGGGCAGCCCCACCGAGTACTCGGTGGTGGCGATGAGCAGCATGTCCAGCGTGGTCTCGGCGCACTGGGCGATGAAGCGGATGAAGGGCCGCACGTCGCCCTCGTTGGCCACCTCCAGCACGTGGTAGTACTCGGCCCGCTGCTCCTTGCGGATGGTGATGGGCGGATACCCCGCCTGCATCAGGATCAGGTTCATCAGCAGCCGCGAGGTGCGGCCGTTGCCGTCCACGAAGGGGTGGATGTACACCAGCTTGTAGTGCGCCAGCGCCGCGAACTCCACGGGGTGCAGGCTCATGGCGTCCTCCGAGTTCATCCACTGCACGAACTCCTCCATCTGCTTCTCCACGTCCTGCGGGTGGGGCGGGATGTGGTGGCCCACGAAGACCTGGGTGGCGCGGAACCGCCCGGCCTCCACGGGGTCGGCGTAGCCCAGCACGCGCCGGTGGATGTCCAGGATGTCCCTGCTGGTGACGGAGCCGATGCGCGACACCAGCGTGGTGTTGACGAACTTGAGGGCCGCGTGCATGCCGATCACCTCGTTCTGCTCCGCCAGGCTCTTGCCGGGAACGGCGTACCTGGTCTCGATGATGTGCCGGATCTCGGACAGCGTCAGCGTGTTCCCCTCGATGGCCACCGTGTGGTAGATGTGGTGGTAGTAGGATTCCTCCATCACCCGCCGCAGGGCGGAATTCCCCTTGGGAATGGCCATCACCTTCTTGACCTTGCTGTCGATGATGCTGAAGTACCTCTGGTCGATCTCCTCCACCAAAGGCAGCGTCCGGCCCCGGTTGCTCAGAGCCTTCTCGTTGTGGGGGGAGATGGCCAGAGCTTTGGAGTACAGATAGTCGGCCTGGAGGATGTCTTTTTCCTCCTCGGAAAAGATCCCAAACTCGTTCAGGGCGTCCACGTAATCCGGGTCCATTTTGAGGGCGTACAGGAAGAGTTTGTGGGCCTTCTCCCGCTTCCCTTGGCGCTTCATCTCCAGGGCTTGATTCAGAGCTGCTCTGGCTTCCAACTTCACCTCTGGAATGAAATGGTAACAGATAAAGGGCGGCGAGTTTTACTGGAAACCTCTGGAAATCTGGATTCCACGATCCTTGCGCCTCCCTTCCCACCCAGGATATTCTATGACTGTTCACTGATATAAAAATTAAACAAAACCAGTCCTGAAGAACTGCAACAGAATTTGTGTTCCAGGTTTTAGTCCTAGAGGTTTATGCCACGTTTCCAGGCTGAGTATGACGCAGCAGAGCCATTTGGGGAGGCAGGACCTGTGGGCAGCAGGCTCAAGGTGGCCACAGGTGGCCACCAGACTGCTTCTTGTGGGAGGAAACAGTGCTTTAAACACGTTCTCTTGGCATTCTTGTAGGTGAAATATCAATGTTAACATTATTATGCTGGCTGCCAACAGCACTTCTGTTTTTCCACAGAACTATCCAATGTTTTCCCAGCAGTAAGAGCTTTAATGCAAACAAAGATACAGTGCTGGAATCATAATAATAATTCCTTTAAGTGTTTTCCAAATTAACGTCCTGGCTGATACCGGCCATGGCTACAGCCTGACGTTGCCTGAAAGGCTGTTCTGTGCCAGCCAGGATTTTGGGATTAACACCGTGTAGCCCAGATTTCTGAGCATTAAACCACCTCTCTGTGTTCCAGGTACCTCCCCAGAAGTTACTAGTACTGAAAACACGAGGAAAAACTTTGGAGAGACGGAGCAATGCCAGCACAGGGCCCTGGAATGCAGTCAAGGAGCTGGTGAGGGCCTGCCTGGCCTCGGGGGCATTTACAGCCAGTGTTAATTGCAGTTAATTGCAGTTTGTTAGCATCAGGGTACAGTGTCACTCCCATCAGGGGTAGAGGGCACGGTCAGGAAGGGGGTGAAGGGGGTTGGAAGGGCCCTCTGGAAATCAACCACTCCAAGCCCTTGCCAAGGCAGGGTCACCTGGAGCAGGAAGGTGTCCAGGTGGGTCTGGAATGTCTCCATGGAGGGAGATTCCACAACTCCACGGTCAGCTGTCCCTCATGGAAAGAGGCTGCTCCTCGTGTTGAGGAGGAACTGGCGTTTCAGTTTACTGCTCCTTGTCACCACTGAGCAGAGCCTGGCACCATCCTCTGACCCCCGTCAGAGATGTTTGTACGGATTGGTGAGATTCCCTCCAGCCTTCCCTTCTCCAGACTGACCAGGCCCAGCTCCTGCCGTCTCTCCCCATCACAAAGAAGCTCCAGACCCCAAACCACCTCCGTGACCTCTGCTGGACCCTCCCCAGCAGCTCCTCAACCTGAGGAACGGCCGTGCCCACCCAGCCCCTCTCACCTGGGGACGCTTTTCCCTTCAGCACCAGCAGCTCCAGCCCCTTGGAGGTGACGCTGAGCTCCGTGCTCCGTGCTGTGAGCCTGCCGCTTCCCGGGGAGCCCAGGCTGCTCTTCAGCAAGGACAGGCCCTCGAGCACAGCGTGGCACTGGNCCCTCCCCAGCAGCTCCTCAACCTGAGGAACGGCCGTGCCCACCCAGCCCCTCTCACCTGGGGACGCTTTTCCCTTCAGCACCAGCAGCTCCAGCCCCTTGGAGGTGACGCTGAGCTCCGTGCTCCGTGCTGTGAGCCTGCCGCTTCCCGGGGAGCCCAGGCTGCTCTTCAGCAAGGACAGGCCCTCGAGCACAGCGTGGCACTGGCTGTGCACGGCGGCCAGCGGCAGCAGCAGCAGCACCAGGGAGCTCAGCAGAAGCAGCAGCAGCAGCAGCAGCAGCAGCAGCAGCAGCACGGCCGCCCAGCGCGCGCGGAGCCACGGGGACGCCCACGGCAGCTCGGCATCGGTCGCCATCGCCGCCAGACTCATCCTGCCTCCAGCTCCGGCACCTGCAGCATCTCCCGTCCCGCCGCTCCCGCCTGGGAACACACAGCTTCAGCCAGAGCTCCGTGCCGGGCTAAGGGTGGCTCTGAGAGATGTGCTCCGGCTTTGTCACAGCCATGGGGGGATGTCCCGGCCATCCCCGTGTCCCTGCCACCCCCAAGCGCCCTACGGGATCTGCTGTGCATCGCTGTGACAGGAGGAGCCATGGGAGCAGCGGGGGCTGGGGGCTCTGCCCGCCGGTTCGGCGGGGATCACGGAGCCTCCCGTCCCCTCGCCATCCTCCTCCAGGCTTGTGACCCCCCAGAAGCCAAGGGTTCCTGAGCCGCTCCCGTCCCTCCCGTGCTCCGCTCCCGTCCCTCCCGTGCTCCGCTCCCATCCCTCCCGTGCTCCGCTCCCGTCCCTCCCCGTGCTCCGCTCCTTCCTCCAGCCTCAGCCCG
>VZRH01007343.1:13337-23559 GCA_013397555.1 Urocynchramus pylzowi | reverse complement strand
AAGGGAATTTCACCAACTCCAGATTAGAAATAAGGGATAAATTGCACCCAGCTCTCGCCCCGGTGCTGAGGAAGGTCAGGGATAAATCCTGCAGCGAATCTCTCCCTTCCTAGCACATTTAATTTCCCATGACATCTGTCTGTGAGGACACTCTCCAGGTACTGAAGCTCCCAAAAAGGAGCTGCTCTGGTTGTGTTGTCAACACAGAAATGACATGAATGGGATTTAAATACCTGTTAATGGGTTTAAATACAGAAATGAATTGATGGGATTAAAGAGGAGAGGGGCTGTTTTCCCTTTGCCCCCACAGCCCTGGTCTGGGATGGGTGGGGGGGTGCTCATGTGGCCCCACAAACACACGGGGAGGCAGAGCAGCAACAAAACCTCTCCTTTAATTGCTGGGTTACCCTGTGGGTTTGTTCTGACATGACAGCCCTGGGGCTGCCATGAGCAAAGGAGTGTGGGCTCAGCTCCAGTCCCACTGCCATGAATCCTAAAAAAACCTCCAGCTGTTCGTCAAGGGAAGAGTTTAAAATGGGGCAGCTGCTCCCTCTGAACCAATCCCCCACCTCCTTCAAAAAAACAAGGAGCAGCCCAGCTCTGCTCCTCACACACGTTAGAAAAATAGATTTTTATTGAAATTCTCCTTTTTTTCTCCAGGGAGTTTTCTTCTCTCTTGGAACAGAGACCAAGCAGGGTCTCTGGATTCGACCTGTGCCTGCATTTCTATCAGGATCAAGAGTTAAAAGCCAACTGGTGAATCTCTAACTCTAGAAAAGGCTGCGTACAATATATGGCTTTTGCACCTACATCCAGGGGGTTTTGCGGGTTGGGAGCTTTGGGGAGCTCGTTTGGGACAAAGCCAGGGTGGGGAGGGTGGCATGGGATGAGGGGACAGCCAGGGACCACATGCAGCTGTGCACAAAGCCAGCCCGGAAATCGGCACATTCCCGGCGTGTGGGATCCTTTGGTTTGGCTTTGGGACACCCCAAAGCTCAGCCCCAGGGTTTGCTCCCCACGGGGGTTGGGTTGCAGTGTGGACCCTGCTCCTGGCCCCCCAAAAATGCTCCTGAGGGGCTGTTCTGGCTCGTGGGCCCTGGAACGAGGCCTGGATGAGCTCGTGGGTCCCAGCAGCTCCTCTGTCCAGGGAAAACGTCCCCCTCTGGAGCTGCATCCACAGGGAAGGGGAGCTTCTACCTGAAGCCACACCGGTGGGGGTCATGGGGCCCCCCCCCCAAGGGCTGGAGCAGCAACTTTGCCTGGTGCTGTGGCTGGGGAATTCCAGGGAATTCTCAGGGAGCCACAGGATGGCTCAAGGGGCCACAGCCACCACGTCTGGGGACACTGCACAGTGCGGCCTTGCAATCCTGTCACCTCAGGCAGGATCCACGGGAGCATCGCCCACACGGTCCCACGCCCTTGGTCCACCCTCCCTTGGGAAGGCTGAAGATTCCATCCAAGGACAAGTGGAATCCTTCCAGGGCTGGGACTTTGGGGACACCCACCCCAAGGAGCTCAACTCCGGGCGCATCAGGCACGGCCTGAGCAGCTCAGCGTCCCCGGAAGAGCCTGAGGGGACACAAATGTCCCACTGCACTTCCCAGGAGGGCTGGGGCAGCCAGAACAGGAGCAGGGACCCCGGGGTGGGGTAGGCAGGGAAGGCACCCGTGTCCCCAGGTTGGCCAAAAAAAGCTCAGCGGTGGCTGGGGACCTGTGGCGGCTCATGCAGGGAGTGACCAGCAGCTACAGCAGCACATGGAGGGTTAAAAGAGGAGCCACCCACTGGGTGGAATTAGGCAGAAGGTGGGAGGACCCAGCCACCCCTGGCCACGGTCCCCCCGCCGTGGTCACCATCATCTGGGGTAATAATCCTCGGGGACCCCCGAGAGGTTGCGGAGCTTCAGGGCGGCGTCCACGGTTCGGATGTAGCCGCCGATCACCTTCCTCATCTCGGGGGTGTAGGGGTCGTACTCCAGTTTCCTCAGGCCCGAGCGCTTGAAGTTGCCGTCCTTCTGTCCCTCCACGCACAGCAGCCTGTCCTGGCAGGCCGTGACGCCCAGCAGGGCCACCATCCTCTGCAGCTGCACGAACAGGTCCCGTTTCAGGTCCTCAAAGTGCACCACCAGCACCTTCTTGCCGTAGCGCAGCCAGTCCAGCGTGTGGGTTGCCCACCACGGGGCGTAGTTGGCCACAAACTCTGGCCACTCTGGGGGAAAAAAGGAGCAGGGGATGTTGGGATTTCACCCATTTAGAGAAAACTACCCAGATTGGTGAAGAAGAAGGTGCAAAAAAGACTCAATCTAACCCACACCCCAAATTCTCCACCTTGGCTCCCGTATATCACCAAATACCAGAACCCCAGATCTAAGTTTTTTCTCCCTGTGTGAAATCTAGCACCCTGTGTTAGAAGTGTGAGATCACACACTTCCAACCAACCACACACCTGTAATCAATCCCAGGGCTGTCAATCAATTTTGGAAGCCCTTTTTGGAATTAAACCCCAGCCTCGGGTCAAATGCAGTGCTCTCTTGGGTCCGTGGCTTTCAGCACAGCAAGTTTAACATTCTCAGCATCCAGGGTTCCAACAGATGCAAGAGGATGTTCCCTGTGTCCTCTCCCATCCCTGCTGGAACACCTCAATTAACCTTCTGGCTAATTGATCCTGCCATTCAAATCAGGTGGTGAGGGGGATGATGAGGCGCCGATAATCGGCCGCATCTCTCCTGGCAGTGCTGCACTAAAGCTCCAGGCATCTCCCTCTTCCTCCCACAAAACCAAGGCCTGATTAACAGCTGGACTGGGTTTAATTCCCCGAGGAATCGTTAGCCACAGGATGTGTTCCATTAAACAGATCCAGGACAATTCACCTTGTGTAATCACAGCACATAAAACTTTGCTTTGGAGCTGCTCCAGGGATGTCATAAAATTAATGCCACGGAACCAAACAGGGGCTTGGCCTCTGCAGGGCTGGGAATGGGCTGGGGGAAGTGGGAAAACACCCCCTCAGCACTGGGGGCGAGGCTGAAGAGAGGGCCTGGGGATTTTTTTCCCCAAATTTGCCCCAGAATTAGCTCTTGGGAGAAGAAAATAATTTTGAGAGCTGGGTTGGAGGGAAGGGCAGGAATGGGACCCTCATGCTCCATGTTCAGGAGCCTCTCCAGCTGGGAATGGGGTCACCAACCATGCAATGGAAAATCTCCATCTTTCCCAGCAGTGTTTAATTAACCTGACAATTAACCCATTGGCTAATTACTCCACACATCCTCTGGAAAGAATTTGGTGATGTATTTGAAGTGCATCCAAACAAGACTGTGCTGGCATGGTCCCCTCTGGACCTCCCTCCCCTCAGAGACACGAAGCCTGGGAACAGGCTGGGGAGTGGGTTGGGACTGGGAAGGCTCAGGAGGCTCCCTGTGCTCCCTGGACCGGGATTGGGAAGGCTCAGGAGGCTCCCTGTGCTCCCTGGACCGGGATTGGGAAGGCTCAGGAGGCTCCCTGTGGTGCTGGGATACCAATCCTGGCTCCATCCACAGATGGATGGGGAAAAAATCGCCCAAGAGGCTCCTATGGCACGCAGTGGGGACAGTGCCACCCCAGGGACACAAGGCTGAGGACGTGGGGGACACCACACCCATCCTGCTGGTTTTATGGGATGGGGAGAGCAGGGCTGGGCTGTGCCCAGGGCTGTGAGCACATGGAGATAACGAAATCCAGGCACATCCCAGCCACAGCAGCCAAAGCTCCCCTTAAATAAACTCGGAATTAAGGGTAGCAGATGTTCAATCAAGCTAAACATTTTAACTCTTTCCAATGAAGTCAATCCCACAACAGCAATTTGGAAATTGCTGTAATTAAGCAGCCTCTGGCACGCGCCTGTGCGTGGGAAGGGTGGTGGCTGGGGAGCAGCTGGACACGTGGAAATAACACCTGGATGCCACAGGCATGGGCTGGGGACTGCCACCACTCCCTGTGGTCACACTGAGGACAGGAGATGCCCATCCTAGCCTGGTCCTGCTGTCCTGTTCCGTCCTTTCCCATCTTGTCCCGCCCCATCCCACCCAGCACGGGAACCCATGGCCATCCACGCTCACACCAAGAGATGGCCCCAAAGCGGTGGCACAGCCCAAGATCCCCCCATGGACACCCAACTCTGGCTCTGCTGGGCTTTGCCAACCAATTCCCAGCTCCTGCAGCTGGGCTGGAGCTCTCCCAGAGGGTTCCCTGCCTACCTTTGCCCTTCCAGTGGGCGTGGGCGGCGAAGCCGATGTGCCCCCCGTACTTGCGGTTGAACTCGGCCATCAGGGCCTTGTAGGGGTTGCGGATGAGCAGGATGGCCGAGTCGAAGGACTCAATCTCCTTCTGCCCACTCTCGTGGGTCTTGATGCAAATGGTCCTCCCGCTCCTCCAGTGGTCCCGCTCGCCCTTGAATCCTGCCCGGACACAGCTGGGATCAACGGGACTGACAGGGAGTTGGGAAAAGGAGGCTCGAGGGGGAACTTGTGGTTCTGCAAAACTCCCTGACAGGAAGGGACAGCCTGGGGGAGGAGTTGGGCTCTGCTCCCAGGGGAAACCAGACAGGATTAAAGGAAATGGCCTCAAGCTGTGCCGGGGAGGTTTAGATGGGATATAAGGGAAAATATCTCCACCCAAAAGGTGATCAACCCCTGGCACTGATGGAGCTCCCATCCCTGGAGGGATTTAAAAGCTGTGTGGATGTGGCACCTGGGGACGTGGTGGCCTTGGCAGCGCTGAGGGGACAGTGGGATTCGGTCTCAAAAGGCTTTTCCAACCCGAAGGATCCCACGGTTCCATGAAAGGGAACATCACAGGGATATCAGGTTGCAAAATCCAGTTGGATGATGAAAGCAGCTGGGGCGTGAAGGAGGATTTGCATCCCCCTCCCAGATGGAAATCATTTATTTTCCCATGTTATGAGTCTCATAAAATTGATGAGTGGGTGGCTCACAGGCACAGGGGCCCCTCGGGGTGACATCTCCCTGGCCACACTCAGCTCTTGTGCCTGTCTTGAGGGGTCAAGGCCAGATTTTATGGCTATAACCTCCCTGAGCAGAGCTGAAATTCTCCTAGTAATAAATAAAGAAAGGGAAATCCTTGTGCCTGTGGGGCAGGGGATCAGCCCAAGGTGGGGGTGATGCCATGGGGAGTCCAGAGAGGGGGCCCTGCACCGAGCATGGGGCTGAGCCAGCATCAATCCCAGCCCCTGGAATGCACCTGGAGTGGGGGATGAGCTGGAAGGAGCTGTATTCCATCAATTAGAGAGGTGTAATTGGCTCTCAGCAGTGGATAAATCTGCCGGTTGCCTGGATACCTCCTGGCCCCTCCGACAGGGAACGAACACGGATCCCACGCTCGTGTGGCTCAGCAAAACCCAGCCAAGGCTTTTCCCACTGCTGCTCCCTTCCCTGGGATGCTGCTGCACCCTGGGGGTTGGGACAGTGCTCCCTCACTGAGCGTCTCCTTCTCTGCAAGGCTGGATTTGGCAGGAATTGGGAAGGAATGTGCTGCCTGTGGTGTTGGGAAAAGGGGGATTTAGGGAATAACCTGGGTCCAGACCCCACCAACTACGTGGCACAGATACAGATCCCAACTCCAGCACAGCTGAGGAGAACCAGAGAATTTCCTCTCAAAGCCACAAAACATGAAGGAATAACAAGAGAAACCTTCCAGGCCTCCAGATAAAACTGTTGTGAGCGGTTCTAAACCGGGGGAGCTGGGAATGGGATGGGTTATTAGAACCAGAATCCCAAAATGCTTTGGGTTGGAGGGGATCTTACAGCACATCCCATTCCAACCCTCCTGGAAAGGGACACCTTCCTTTATCCCAGGTTGCTCCAAGCCCTGTCCAACCTGGCCTTGGACACTCCCAGGGATGGACCAGCCACATCTTCCCTGCCAGGACCTCCCCACCCTCCCAGGGAGGAATTCCCTCACCAGGACACTCCAGCCCAAACCACCCCACAGAGCAGCAGCAGTCACACCCAGCCCCTGCTCTGCCCTTCCTGAAGCCCCTGGGATGTCACCAGGACTGTCCCCAGCTGGGCTGGGACCCCAGGGCCTCCCCTCACCTTTGTTGTACAGGGAGCCATCGAAGTAGTAGCTGCCAGTGTAGAAGCCGGTGGCCAACTCGATCAGGTGCCGGGCCCAGGTGTTCCCGGCTCCAGGAAAGCTGGCCAGGGCCACCAGCTGCTTGGCACGGCTGGGCAGGAACCTCCTGTCCATGCAGCGGTTGTCTGCAGAGAGACACATCAAGAATGTGTCATGGAGATCTGCTCTTCCTACTGGGATGTCTTAGGAAACGCTGCTGCTCCTGGGAAAATGCTGGGGAAGGGGCGAGGAGGTGGCTGGGTAGGGAAAGGCACCCTGCCTAAGGCTTGGAGGGACATCCCAAAGGCTCCTGGACACCTCAAAGAGTCCTGAACACCCAAAAAGTCCTAAGAGCATTTTTCCAAAGAGTTCTCTGTCATTCCCAGCTGTGTGCTTAGGGAAGAGTGACTAACAGGGATTCCTGTTCCAACGAACACTCCTGCTTTTTTGATGAATCAATGAACAGCATTTCCAGCACAGCCCCAAACACCAAAGGATATTGACAAGACTGACCCAAAACCACCCGAATTTGGGTCCTCACTTGCTCCCTTCAGCCCTTTCCTCTGCCAGGAAGAGTTTTCCTTTCTCCCAGTGCTTCCCTGGCTCCCTGCTTCCACTGCTCTCCCGGGAATGTTCTGCCTGGTCACAGCCTTTTTTCCACCCCACGTTTTTTCCCTGGAGCTTGTCCCCTCAGGATAGCAGACTCCCATGGGATCATGGAGAGGTGGGAGAAGCCCTGGGAAGGAGGAATCCCGCCAGAGGCAGACGGAATCTGCTGTGCCCTGCGGGTGAGTCAGGCAGCGACCACAGCTCACCAGGAGAGCGCTGATCTCCCGGGGAATTAAGAACCACTCATTTTTAACGGGATGCTCCGCTAAACACTCCGTTTTAACACGGGGGAAAGGTGGGGAGAAGCTCACCCTGCACTTGTGTCTGGTAGACCAGCAGGAACTCCTCGGAGCCGCAGCTCTCGAACTCCTCGGCGGCGCATTTGTGGGCGCAGAGCTGCTCGTCCTCGCGCTCGTGCAGCGGGAACAGCGTGCTGGGGAAGCCGCAGCGGCACGTGGTGCCCGCCAGCGCCGCCAGCGGGAATTCCTGCAGGGATGGCCGGAGGGAAGGGCGCTGGCACCACCCCCTCACCCTGGCAGGGCCTTCGCCTCCCTCACCCGCCCTGGCTGGGCAGAGCGGGGTGGTTTGTAACATCCTTCCAGCATCATTCCAGAACATTCCCAGCATCATTCCAGACCATTTCCAGCATCCTTCCGATTCCAGCACCATTCCAGACCATTTCCAGCATCCTTCCGATTCCAGCACCATTCCAGACCATTTCCAGCATCCTTCCAATTCCAGCATCATTCCAGAACATTCCAGCATCATTCCAGAACATTCCAGCATCCTTCCAATTCCAGCACCATTCCATCATCCTTCCAATTCCAACATAATTTTAGACCATTCCAGCATCATTCCAGACCATTCCAGCACCATTCCAGACCATTTCCAGCATCCTACCAATTCCAACATCATTCTAAACCATTCCAGCATCATTCCAGAACATTTCCAGCACCATTCCAGAACATTCCAGCATCCTTCCAATTCCAGCACCATTTCCATCATCCTTCCAATTCCAACATCATTCCAGTCCATTCCAGACCATTTCCAGCATCCTTCCAATTCCAACACCATTCTAAACCATTCCAACATCATTCCAGACAATTTCCAGCATCATTCCAGCATACTTCCATTCCCAGCACCATTCCAGACTACTCCTACATCCAACTCCAGCTTCTTTCCACCTTGTTTCTAGCATCCTTCCAGCCCATTTCCAGCATTCTTCCAGAGCATTCCACCATCCTTCCAATTCCAGCATCTTTCCAGACAATTCTAGTGTCGTGCTAGCCCATTCCATCCCGTTCCGGCCTCCTTCCAGCCCTTTCCAGCATCCTTCCAATTCCAGCGTCTTCTGCCTATTTCAAGCTTCATTCCAGACCATTTCCAGCATCCTTACAGCCCACTCCAGCATCCACCCTCCATTACTGCCGACCTTTCCCCTCCCTACTCGGAGGCACCACGCCCCAGGATGAGACCCCTGGACCAGAGCAGGACCCCATGGGGCTCCTTTAAATGTCCCTTCCAACCTAAACTCTAATTCTGGGATGCTCCTTCCCAAACTTTCCCAGTGCTGCTGCTGGCTCCACTCCTGGCATGGACACAAATCCATTTATCCCTTTTTTGGATACACAAAAATGTCCCTAAACTGGGTTCAGATCTCCTGGAGTGACTCTGATGATGATGATGATGGAAACAAAGATGAAGAAGAGAAGTTTATCCAGTACCTTCTCTGTGCAGAAATCCACACATTTATCCACAGACATGTTGAGCATGAGCTGGCTGGCGGGCAGGGCGATGGAGACGTTTTCTGGCCGGCGGAAGCAGCCCCGGAATATCGCGCTTCCATCTGGGAGAGAGAGAGAGAGAGAGAGGCCCCAGTGACACTCCAAAAGTGACACTGCTGTCACTCCGTGTGACACGGCATTCCCGACTGCTCCAGTGGCTCCTGGCCCCTCCAGCAGTGCAGCCACGTTGGATGACGCTGGTCTGGCTGCTGACGGAGCGAAATCACAGCAAAACCCCAGCAGCAAAGTCAGGGAGATTTTTTTTTCCTGGCTGTTTTGATCAGCTCCGTGATCCCAGGGATGGAGCAGGGACAGAGCCAGGGAGGAGAGCAGGGCCAGGTTTGGTCAGGTCTGGAATCCCATCCTTGGTCCTCGGTACCCTGTGCATTCTTTGTTGCCATCCCCCTTCCCATTCCTTGGATATGAGGAAAGGTGAGCAGGGAATGTGGGTAATTACAGAGCTGCCTAATTGGGAGCCAAACAAGGGAGCACCCTCAGCTCTGTCTGGAATTCCCACACATCCTTCATCCTGCAGCACACACAGGAGGCACTGGTGGTCCTGTTTGGCCATGGGGAAAGAAATCTCCACCCAAAGTCTCCCCAAATCCCCTGAATTCCAGCAGGAGTCCTTAGGGCTCCTCATTCCCACCCAACCCCAGCCAGCAGCATTCCCCACAAGGAAATTCCTGATGCTTGCAGGAGCAAAACCACCTCAGACTCTAGAACCGCTCTCCAGGAACCTCCATGGAGCCATGACCTGCCTTGGGAATGCCAGGATCACCCCTCCAGCACCAAGAGAAGTCCCCCCCATCCCAGAGCTGAGCTGGGATCAGCCTCCAACTTACACCTGCGGGCGGATTCCTGGGCCAGCTCCAGGCGGTAGATGGAGAGCCGGTTGATCCCGCCGCAGGTGTTGCTCCTCTCTCCCTTGCATTCCATGTTGCACTCGGATTCGCTGGCGTTGGACGCCTGGATCTTGTGCCCGCAGTAGCACTCGGCCCCGAATTCCAGCCCCGCGTACAGGTACCCCCTGCCGAGGGGAGACGGGACCTCAGCACATCCCCCCGGCTCCAGGGGGCTTGGAGGGAGCATTCCTGCTTCTGGCCAGTGCTGGGATCAGCAGTGCATCCCAGGGATTCGTTTTTGGATTAATGATCCTTCTAGGACACCTCCAAATGAAAATATTGGATCCCATCCCATCCCATCCCATCCCATCCCATCCCATCCCATCCCATCCTATCCTATCCATTATTCCATCCCATTCTGCAATTCTTTCCTATCCCATCCTTATTATTTTCTAGTCTATTCTGTCCTATTACTCCACTCCATTCCATTCCATCCTATCCCATCCTATCCAATCCAATTTGTTTTTGGATTAATGATCCTTCTAGGACACCTCCAACTGAAAATATCGGATCCCATCCCATCATATCCTGTCCATTATTCCATCCCATTCCGCAATTCTTTCCTATCCCATCCTTATTATTTTCTAGTCTATTCTATCCTATTACTCCACTCCATTCCATTCCATCCTATCCCATCCTACCTTCTATCCTACCCTATCCTAATCTAGCATATCATATAATTTAATTCCATTGCATCCCATTTCATCCCATTTCATCCCATTTCATCCCATTTCATCCCATTTCATCCCATTTCATCCCATCCCATCCCATCCCATCCCATCCCATCCCATCCCATCCCATCCCATCCCATCCCATCCC
>VZRH01007343.1:0-13141 GCA_013397555.1 Urocynchramus pylzowi | reverse complement strand
GGATTGATGGAGGTGGTGTGCAGGGATTGACAGGGATGGTGTGCAGGGATTCATGGAGGGGATTGATGGAGGCGGTGTGCAGGGATTGACAGGAACAGTGTGCAGGGATTCATGGAGGGGATTGATGGAGACGGTGTGCAGGGATTGACGGAGTGTGCTGGGATCCATGGAGCCCCTGTCACCGTCCCTACCGCTCGGCACAGTTGTCCTGGCAACGGAACACCGTCATCTTCTTGTAGTCGAAGAAGGACATCCCGCGCAGGGTCCTCTGCTGGGTGTTGTCCTGGTAGCAGCCGATGTACCGGGCTGGGGACAGAGAGGGGACAGGGGGTCACAACCCTCTGATCCCACCCCTCTTGGTTTTCCCCTAAATGGGGGTGTGCAGCAGCATTCCCGCTTTGTTTGCTTTGGAAGCTCTGGGTCCAAGCCAGGCAGGGACACCTTCCACTGCCCCAGCTTGCTCCAAGCCCCGTCCCAGCTGGCCTTGGACACTTCCAGCCACAGCTTCTCTGGGCACCCTGAGCCAGGGCCTCCCCACCCTCACGGGAAGAAATTTCTTTCACTGTGCCACTCCAATTCCAAGCCACACTCTGGGATAACACTTCTCACCTGCTCCCTGCTTTCCTCACCCCCCTGGGGTCCCTGACCCAGCTCACCCCATCCATGGTGTGCCCCACGCACAGACCCCCTCATTCCCAATTATCCCAGCACAGCACAGCCCCCACCAGTGCTGGAGCCGCCTTCCCAAGCCAGCCTGGAGGCCGGCACAGGAGGAAGATGGAGAGAAATGTGCCAGATAACTCCAACCACCAGAGCCATAACTCCCCCTTATTCCACACAGCATTCCCACAGGATGAGCAGGTCCTGGCAGGTCAGAGGATTGCAGTGGGTGTGGGATGGCTCCAGACACTTGCACAGAGCCGGGGACTGATGTGCATTACCTTCAATCCAGTGCTCCTGACATATGCGTGCTGCCACTTATTGGGAAGCCAGCTGGAATAATTAGGGACAGACAAGGACACAAGAGAAGGGGGAGGGCGGGACTGGCAGTTTGTAGGGAGAGGTGGACCTCTCCAGGAGGAATTCTGGGGTCTGTTGGAAACACAGCTGTGAGCAGACACACACATCCACCCTGGGATTGTCATTAAATTCCCCAAGCGTCCCATTTTTCCCAGAGCTGGGGATACAGGGATGGCTCCAGCTCTCTGCCTGGGGTGGCTGGTCTTTCCATCCTCGTGGAATTGCTTGGTTGTGTATCACAGGTGGGAATGGTGGGCCTTGTCCAGGAAGGCACCAGAGATGGATGTGGCTGAGGGTTGGAGTCTGTTCCTGCTTCCTTTGGCTTCACTGCCTAAAAATCCTCCCTGGCTGGAGGCAGGAGATGCCCCTTCCCAGGGGGATTTGCATTCCCATGGGGATGAGGCCGTTCCCTGGCAGACAGGGCTGTTCTCCACCCACACCTTCGCCTGACACTGCCGGGAGAGGGAGGAGGAGGAAGAGGAGGAAGAGGGAGCTGCACATCACGCTGTAAACCAGAGCTGATTTTTGGAGCAGAATTCCCTCTGGAACGATCTCACGTGGCAGAGCCTCCGCAGCCACCTCGTGAAGCTGTCCCCACTTAATTACCAACCCCATTAAATCCACCTGTTCCTGCCAGATCCCCAGAGCCCCAGAGGAGCAGAGAAGCGAGGGGGAGCTCCAGCAGCCACACCAGGAACACCGGGCACGTGGGATTGCTCAAGCTGCTGAATTCCTCCACACCATCCCACTCAGGAGCTGCCAAGATGCTCCAGGGGGAAAACGACATTCCCAGAGCACCTGGGAGCAGATAAACCCACGGATCCCAGCCCTGCTGGCAGGGAGGTTAATCACGGAGCACACGGGACATATGGCCCAGGACACGGGCACTTTACAGGGACAGACAGCCTGGGCTCGGGGACCATCTGCTGAGGCTGCCCTGGAGTCAGTTTGCATTAATGGAGAGACGTGGCCACCAAAACACCCCAGAGGGGTCCCCTCGGAGCGGGGTCACGACGGGGGAACGCCTTCAGCTCCTTTCAGCGGGACAAAATCCCGTCAGCACCACTTTTCCTTTGGCTTCCATGCCTGGACCACGCATCGCTCCTGGAATGAGCACAGCCGCATCCTACTGGAGGAGGAGGAGGAGCCCTCCATGCCCTGGGAGCAGCCCGGGCTGGGGGGATCAAGCCTGGACCCCTGGGAAAGCCCCAGTTTGTTGTGGGGTTGGGGGTTCCTGCTGGAGCCCAGCCACCCCAATCCCACAGAATGTGCAGCTTCAGCAGCTTCAGGATCAATAGATGGCATTTTAAAAATCATTATTTATTATTCAATTNTTTGTTGTGGGGTTGGGGGTTCCTGCTGGAGCCCAGCCACCCCAATCCCACAGAATGTGCAGCTTCAGCAGCTTCAGGATCAACAGATGGCATTTTAAAAATCATTATTTATTATTCAATTGGGAATATTTATTATTATATAAAATATAATATTTTATGTAATAATAAATATAATATATATAATATTTATATATAAACATAAAATATTATTCAAGTGGGAATTATTCAATTTTCTTATCCTTGATCATTAATGATGGACCCACTTGACAAGACCCCAGCCAGGCAGGGATCTCTTGGCTCCAGAGGCCACAGCCCAGCCCTGTCTGCACTTCCATGGGAATCACAGCCAGCCCCTGCCTGGACACAGCACCCACACAAACTTGGATTTTGAGTTGATTCAGGCCAAAAGAATGAAAACTGAATTTGGCCCCTGGCAGAGCCAAAGGGTGGGAGGAAGATGGGGCACAGCATCCCCCCAAAAAGCTGCCACCCCCAAAATCGCCTGTAGCAGCAAGGGGGGACCCAGAGCTCAGTGATGCACCGAGGGGAAAAGAGTGAAGATGGAAAAACAAAAGCACATTATTGGCATGTGGGGAGGGAGGAGAGGAAAGAAGGAGGGAGAAGATCCTTCTGGAAATATTCTCTGGACTGATGTTCTCCAGAGTGGGGTGCTGCTCCCCAGAGCGTTCCCGTGGGATGTGGGAAGAAAACCTCGGTGCTCCAGCAGCGTGTGCACGTCATTTATAAATTAAAAAAAAAAAATTAAATTAAAAAAAATACACATTTTCCTGGGGAGATGTCGTCCCGGCAGGGACCCACAACCCAAAACTAGATCCCAACTCGTGCTGTCCCCCTGGGAGAGGCAAAAAGCAGGGACCCCCCCGCCCTTGGCGCACATCCCCAGCCCTCACCTCTGTCCTCCTCCTTCTCGCGGCCGCTCCTGCTCCTGAGCGCCCGGCTCCGGGGGCCGCCGTTTTCCCGGGGTTTTCCCCTGTCCGACGGCTCCTTGGAGGTGCTTTTGAACCAGGGGCCGTGTCTCCGGCCTCCCGCGGGCAGCGTCGCTGCCGCCTTGAAGCCGCGGCTGAGCTGCATCACCCCCAGGTAGGGCAGCCCCGGCCCCTCGGCGGCCGCGGGGCTCCGCGGGCTCCCCGGCACCGTGGGCTCCCCGGAAAAGCCCGAGTGCAGGAAAACCAAGCTGCCGGCCGCCAGGTACAGAGCCAGCAGGGTGAAGAAACGCACGGGTTTGCGCCGGAAATACCGCTGGAGTTTTAGCAATAGCTTGGCCATAGCGTCTTCATCCCTTCCCCGGCAGCTCTGCGGCTCCAGGGATGCTCCGAGGAGGGGATTATCCCGCCTGGGTTGGAGGTGAATCCCGGCGAGCAAATGGGATGAGGGCGGCAGGGCGAGGTCGTGCAAAGCTGTTGACGGACCCTAAAAAGTCTTGGAGTGCTGGGAAGGTGGATTTTGAGTCCCCGCGTCCTGGCCGGGGTGTTCCAGCGCTGGCTGTCACCTCCAGCCCCGGTTTATTCTCCTGCCGGCAAAGTCCCCCGGCTGTGCCCCGGGGACTGCGCTGACGGAGGGATCATGTTAAGGAAATCGAGGTTTGAAGGTGATTTGAAAGCCGATCAGCTGCCGCAGCTCCTCGCTCCCGGTCAGGCATGGCTCGGGTGGGAACGGCACCGCTACCCTTTCAGACAAAGAATGGAAGGTGCCTGGACGCGCCTGGAGCCTGGAACGCTGCCTGGGGCCCTTTGTCTAAGGAAACCCCTTTCAGCTCACTCCCAGGGCAAGAAATCTCCACCTGCAAGTCAAAGAGAGGCACGGTCAGGAAAGCGCCCCAGGACACGGGAGGATGGCGGCCCTGTCCCTCCGGGGGGTGAGGAAGGCCACCCGCGGTCTCCATCGCCTTCCAGCCCTGCTGTGATAGATACTGGGATAAATTCACAAAAGTATAGATGTGAAATAAAATATGTTTAGAAAATGTCTATTAGAAATAACAGCAAGGTTTAGAAATCTCAATCAGGAGCTGGGTAAGAAATTGCTTCGCTGAATTGGGAAATCAAATAGCAGGTGGCCACTGAATAGGGTTCCGAATTTGCAAGTGAAGGGGCTGGCCACTGCTAGCGATTTTCGGAACACCCGGGCCATATCGGCCGGTAACGACTCTAGATAAGATAACCGAAGATGGCCCAGAGCTCGCATCTCAATGCTCGGTTCCGTAACCTGAAATTAACATGTATCTTTGCCCGGACACTGCTTTTGCCCATCCAAACACGCTTTTGTCCACCCGCAGACAGGTTTCTTCCAGCACTGGACAGAGAAAGAAAACTACATGGATATTCGAAAGGAAGAAAAGAACAAGAGAAACCTCGCTCCGGGCAAGAAAAAAGTATAAAACCGAAGTTCCCCAGACGGACTTTGTGAATTTGGGGGATTCGATGCCATAGAGGTCGGACCTGCGTTCACCCAGCGCCGAGACCCGGGCTCGACGCTGTCCCTTTGATAGTGGCTGTCCGAGATTGTATTTCGATTCGCGAAATAAAATCTATTTTCTTTAATTTTGGCCTTCTCGATTAACGATTTGGCCTTATGGGGGTTTTACCTATAGCACTGGGGAGGGGCGGTTCCACCTCTCCCAGCTGGGTGCAGTGGGAGCGGTGCTGCTGGGGTGAGCCGGAATCCCCGAGCCCGCAGGTCTCTGCCTCATCCTGCAGGAGAGGCGCTCCAGGATAGCTCCGGGATATTTCCAGTACTCCAGGATGGCTCCGGGACATTTCCGGAGCTCCAGGATGGCTCAGGGACATTCCCAGTTTCACCCCCAGGAGGATGACTGTGCACACAAGCTCTGCACGGACACATTGCACCCCGAGATCCCAACATCCCTGCAGCAGCAGATCCCAAGTGAAATCCATGCAGGGGCAGTGGGTGCTGCCAGTGGCTATTCCAGCATCCCACAGGGGCAGGAGCACGACATCCCTGGGTGTCCCTCCAGTTCCTCATGTCCCCAGGGACTGGAGTTTGCCCTGACATCCCCTGTCCTCCAGCCAGGAGCATTCCCATTCCCACCCTGCCACCAGGACGGTGCTGTCCCAGGAACACCAATCCATCCCTGGTGGATCTTGGCACAGGAAGGGCAGAGATGGGACAGTCCCCTCCAGCCCCACCAGGCTAGGGAAATCCAGCTGGGTTTCTCTCCTTCCAACCCCCCGAGGTATGGAAGATTTGCTCCAGCCCATCCTGGGAAAATGCCACGTGGGAAATGCCCCTGCTGGCCCGGGGTGTGCTGCCTGTCACGGTTTCATCTTATTTTAGGAAAGGAGACGGAAATAAATGGAAAGACAAAGTGCCATTAGTTTAATGGCCTCTATGTTCCTGCCATCTGTCTTCAGTTGATTAAATAAAAAATATTGGTGGAACATATGGCATGAATTATACATCAATATTTTAATTTGGTTTCCCAGAGTGGTTATTCAGATACCTCCGGCTCTGCCGCGGGAATTTTGTGAAGCTCAGGGCTGGATGGGCTGGGGCAGAGCAGTGGAGGGACACAACCCCAAACCAGCCCGCCCCTGGAGTAAAGGCTGAGTAACCTCGGAGTAGCAGCGGTTTGGGTTTTCCACGTGCAGGATGTGGCACCTCGGCACGGCCAGGGAGGGAGGGCCATGCTGGAGAGCAGCCCGGTGGTCCCGGGGGTGTTTGGCCGCTCTCCTGCACTCCCTGACCAGGATTTTCTGGCTTTCCCTTATCCAGAACAAATCCACCCTCCCGGGGTTGGGATGGGAGCTGGATACGGGATGGTTTGGGGGGCAAATGGAGCGTTCTCAGGGCTGTCCCTGCTCCCCAGCGTCCCCAGTGCCACCCCCCTCCCGCCCTCCCCGGCTGGGCGCTGCCAGGCTCTGGCACAGCATATAAAGAAGGGGCTTAAATTACTCTCATTAAGCCATCTGGAGCTCATCCTTCTCCGTCGTGAACTGCGGAGTCACAGGTCAATTACTGCGCATTTGCATATATTCCATTAATGCTTCTGCTAATTGTCTGGAGCAGATGACGGGCTCGGCTCCGGGCTGCCGGGGGCGGCAGGGAGGGCCGGCACCAGTGCTCCCAGTAGGGACACCAGTGCTCCCAGTACGGACACCGGTGCTCCCAGTACAGACGCCAGTGCTCCCAGTACGGACACCGGTGCTCCCAGTACGGACACCAGTGCTCCCAGTACGGACACCGGTGCTCCCAGTACAGACGCCAGTGCTCCCAGTACGGACACCGGTGCTCCCAGTATCAGCAGGGCTGGGGGTATCGGGAGCCGGTGGATGCAGGAACCACCCGAGAACTCCATTCCCCGCATCCCAGCAGCNCGGTGCCAGCCCAGCCCGCGGCGCGGCCGGGGGACAGCGGTGACACACTTTGTCATCCAAACTAATGAAGCAAACGGGGCCAGTCCCCAGCCAGCGCAATGCAGCGCCCTCAGCCTGGCCTTCCGGCGGCTGCTCGGGTGGAAAACTGCGGGGACAGCAGGGAACGGAGGAATTATGCACCAGGGAATTATCCGGAGCCCTCGCTCGGGTGTGACCCGCTGTGATCCATGCCCCTGCTTGCATCCCAGGGGGGGGGATCCAGCCCTGGGAGCCGCAGTGTTGGAAAAATCCTCCCGGCTGGCAGCGCCAGGATTGGGAATCCCTCCCTGCTCCCCCAGACCCTTCGGCACCCAGAGCCACAGCAGAGGAGCCCAGCGGGGGCGTTTCCCGGGATGTGGGTCCAGCCGGGATTGGGGAATGGTTTTCTGCCTGCATCCATCACCACACCCCCGCCAGGAGCCAAAATCCCCACCCCATCAATGGGACACCCGGCTCTGCGTCAGTACAGCCCCCCAGGAGCCGAAATGCTCATCCCAGCACCGGGATACCTCCTGAGCAGCACTCCACACCCAACCCACCTCCCTGAGCGCTGTCACTGTCCCCAGGCCAAGGAAATCCTCGGTAATTTGCCACCTTTCCCCAGGTTTATCCATCCCTCTGCGCGTGGAGAGGTGGGAACAGGGAGCGGCATGAATGAAGGGCCCATCAATTATGGGTTTGAGGCTTGTCTTCAAATTGCTCTGCAATTATTGAGCCCCAAGGTTCACTTGTCTTCAGGCACCACCTCCCATCTGAGCAGGGCCGAACACCTCACGTGGCTCCCCCGGCCCGGGAGAACAATGGGCCCATTAAAACCGGCAAATTAACCACCACGGAATTCCAGCAGGGGAGAAGGGACGGGAATATCCCATTCCATCCCCTCATTAACATTTCTTATCACAGGGACGGGAAAGAATAGGGCTTGCAAAGAGAGGGGTGGTGACATCAGCGGGGTGACCCCACAGGAGGGCTGTGACGCAGGGACTGACCTGTGAGGGGACAGCAGGTCCTGCACCCCTCTGGGCACCCTTGGGAATGCTGGAATGCTTCTGCCAAGCCTGGAAATGCAGTGAAGGACCCAGGGGATGGGGTAAAAAGCCCCAATCCATGGGGTGCAGGATTTATAGGACACAGGACCCAGGGCATGGAGGTTCCCTGGACCTGCTGTCACCAAAAGCCACCCACTTGGGTGCAGGGACCACCAGAAAGGCCCATGTCCCTCCATCCCAGAGCAGCTCCTGCAGCTCCACATCCTCCCCAGCACCAGCCAGTGACACCAGTCTGACCCCCAGTGACACCAGTCTGACCCCCAGTGACACTGGGCACCCTGGGCACAGCCATCCCTCAAACCCTTCAGCCTCCATCCCTAGGAGTGTCCTGCAGTGCAAGCCTGGAACTGCTGCCCTGGCAGAGGTTGGGCAGCCCGGGATTCCAGGTGGAGTTGCCCATCCTCTTTTCCAGCCCCATGGAAATGGGTTTTCACCCTCTTCCACTCCTTAAGGAAGCAGCAAATGAGATGCACGGGGCTGAATTTAAACCCCATCATGGCTGGGAGTGAAGCTGAGATAAACCAGGATTATTCCATCCCAGCAGGGCACACCTGGAGCATCCAGAACCTTCCAGTGCCTCCCCCAGGGGCCAGCCATGCACAGGGAGCTGCCAGTCTCCCTCAAATCCAAGCCAAATTTATTTACTCAGCTTCTCTCTGCCTTCATTTTGCTGAGAAATGGATTTGTGCCTCCTCTCCGCTGGGGAAGCCTTAAAAGCAGCTGACTCAGCAGCTTCCAGACTCATCCCAGGAAGCTGCTCTGGGATCAGATCCTTATCCCCAAGGGTGAGACACTTCCCAGGCCTGGGCTTCCCTGTGGAGCCACTAAATCCCTTCCACAGGCAAAGCAGCAAGGGATGCAAAGGAAAAACCTCTCATTAGGGATTTGTTGGCTCAGTTTGAAGATGCAGGGCAGGATTTGCCCATCTGCTGGTGGATTTTTGCGGGGGATTTCCAAGTGTTTTGTGGGGTTTGCAAATCTTCCTCCTTGCTGGGAGTCCGTGGAGGAGTTTGGACTGGAATTAGGGAGCTGGTTTTGCTTATGGATAAAAACTGATTTTGAAATATTCTGGGGATTTATCGATGGCCTCAGCACTTTCCCAGGGCATGAGGCACCGAGCTCCAGAGGGATCCAGATCCAGAAGGATCCGGGATCCATCCGGGGCTGCCCCAGACCAATTGATTAAGGCCTCTGAAAGGCTCCTCTGAAACGAGGTCGTGCTAATTGCACAGCCTCCTCTCAGTGCTCCCTGTGCTCTCCAGAGGACAGAGCCCACAGGGCACCAGCCCCGTTTCTGCCAGGGCTGAGCTATAAATAAATCCAGGAACACCAGGATGGATCCTGCCCTGGCTTATTCCAATCACTGGACAGAGCTACACGAGCCCAGGGCCTGCAGCCTGGCCCAGAAAGGCAATTTTGTTTAATCAAGTTATTTGAGGAAGTTTAACCCCATTTTTAATTATGACATTGAGCTGCCTGGCATTGCAAATTCCGACTGATATTCCAGACCTCGACCCAAGGGATGCTGATCCCCACCCAAGGGATGCTGATCCCCACCCAAGGGATGCTGATCTCCACCCTGAGGATGCTGATCCCCACCCAAGGGATGCTGATCTCCACCCTGAGGATGCTGATTCCCACCCAAGGGATGCTGATCCCCACCCAAGGGATGCTGATCCCTGCCCAAGGAATGCTGATCCCCACCCTGAGGATGCTGATCCCACCCTGAGGATGCTGATTCCTGCCCAAGGGATGCTGATTCCTGCCCAAACCCCACAGCCATGGGCTGGCACGGGGTGGGATCACCATGATGGTGGTGGGAATTTGCTGTAGGGCAGGTGAGAGACTCCCAAATCCAATCCCAGCCGGGATAAGCAAGCTGCTCCAGCCCCAGAAGCAAAGAACTGGGTTGCCTCCAGGCCACTCATTCCCAGGTAATCCCATCTCCATGGCTCTGCTCCTTTCCTTGGGTGTTCTCCTCCACAATGGCCCAAGCGGAGCTGAAAATGGGGAGTTTTTACTTCACGTTCTGCTCCTCCACCCACAATTCCATCAAAGCCCGTTCCAGGTTCTTGGAGGCTGAATTCCCCTCACAAGTGTGAAAAGCAGCTCATAAAGAAAAATGGTTTAAGTCATGAATCATTTAAAAAGCGCCCGGCGCTGCCGAGGGCAGGGAGGGAAACGGGGGAGGAAATAGCCGTGAATTGCAGAGACCGGGCAGGGAGAGGGTCCGGGAACTGCGGGGTGATGGAAATGAGGTGGCACAGCCGGGATCCAGCCGTGGGACTCGGCGTTCCCCTCCCAGCATCGTTAGCATTTTCATTAATTAATTAATCTGCAGCAACCCCAGGGGTCTGGGTGATCCAGTTCTCTCCAGCAGCATTATCCCATCTGCCCGGGGTATTTTGGGTGGGGCTGTGGAAGGAAAGGGAAGCTCCCTCCTTCGGGATCAGGGTCATTAAATTTGGGTTCTGGGGAGCAGGATCCCAAGCTTCCCCCACCACATCCCTGCCGGCTTCCAGCATCCCTCCCTGGGCACTCCTGCTGCCGGCATCAGCCCCATCCCTGCGTTCGAGGCGGAGAAACCTCCATTTCCCCGTTAATCCCCTGTTTTGGGGTGACACACGGCGGGATCTGGGAGAGGCCACCCCGGATTGCGGGGTCTCAGTGGCACCGAGGGATGCTCCCAGACTCCCTCTCCCGTTTTTTCCCACCCTCGACACTCAAGCCCTTGGAAAAGGTGATGTAATTCCTTCAGAGGACGCTGAGTGTCTGTGACAGGGTTTAACCTAAGGAGTTTTAATGTCTCACGTTCGGGGGGTTTCATGCCCAGCCTGCAAAATCCAGTTACGGTTTTCAATCAGACTCGGGGAGCCGGGATGTGCATCCCAGGGAATGGCTCCCACCCGGAGCCGGGAGGAGGAGGAGGAGGAGGAGGGGGGCGGGAGGAAGGCCGGGGCAGTTCCCCAGGGAAGCACAGCTGGATCCCAGCCAGCTGCTGGCTCAGCAAAGCTCCCCCCAGACGGAGCCGCCTGGATGCCGGAGGAGAAGGAGGTTTAGGACACACGGGATGGACTTTTCCAGAGGAAGCGCCGGGGCTGGCAGCCACCCCTGGGGGATGCACGGCCCTCCCCGCACTGCTCATCCTCCCCAAATCCTCTGGCCACCCCATCCAGGGACACCTGCACGTCCCTGTCACTGTGGCAAAGCATTCCTGAGCCGCAGCTGCCGGCGCATCCCGAGCTGACAGCTCCTCATTCCAGGGAAAGCCAGGACGCTGCTGTTTTTCTCCTTGTGCTTAACGAGGAGGAACAAACCCCGCAGCAGCCAAAGGGTTTTATCCCCAGGTTTTGAGCTCCAGAGCCCAGTCCTGGCTCCAGGATTCACGGGAGGTGATGAGGAATGCCAGAAGGAGATTGTCCCAATGGAAATCCAGGTGCACCCCCCAGGACCTGTCCAAATCCCATCCCAACGGGGTCCATGGGGACCATCGGGGGGGATTTGGGAAGTGTGACCCCTCATGGGTGTCACACAAAGCTCTTCCCATGGGAGCAGCAGGCACATCCAGCCCAGGATGAAGCCCCCACGGACTCCCCAGGTAGGGAAGTGCCAAATCCAACCCCCCCCATAAATCCCAGGCTCGGGTCTGCTCCACGGAGATTTGCCTCAGCCCTCGTTAATCCGGGATTACAGCAGCACTGGGGCAATTAACTAACAAGCTTTTCCAGCGGCAGACAATGCCTTGCACAGCCCACGGCCATCAGCGGAGTGAGAAGGAGGATTTCGTGCAACACTTCCTTCAGAACCTCCTTCCCCGGGAGAGCTGACTCCTTTCCTTCCCCTCATCCTGCTGCACGAGGGAGAGGGAGGCTTGGAAAGGCTCTGCCATCCCCATGGATGCTGCAGGCTCATCCCCAGCACGGAGCACATCCTCCTGTCCCACGCTCCTTCCCCAGTCCCAGGAGGAGCTCCCGGCTCCAGAGAGAGCCAACAGAGTGGGAAGGACAAATTCCCATCCCAGAGCTCCCTGCTCTGCTCAGGGAGTCCCTGCTGGTCCAAGGGGGCTGGGAGAAGCAGAGATTTTCCCAGGATCTCGAGTGAGCTGGGAATGGTGCTGGACACTCCTGGACCCTGCCTCGGCCGTGGGAATTGTGACTCTGGGTGGGAGCCTGGAGCTGCTGAGGCTTGGCCCAGCTTTCCATGGGGAAAAGATCTCCCAGGAAGAATGCAGCTTTTTTTTTTTTTTCTGGGAGAGAAAATCCATCCCCAAGTCCCCCTGGGGAGCCAGGGGTCTGTGGGGGGTTCCCATCTGCCAGGATCCCAAACATCAAGGACCCTAAAAGACAGGGACAGGCACAGGATGAGCCCCAGGGCACCCAGGCACCTGCAGCCCTGATCCAGCTGCAGCTGGACTCGGGTCCTTGAGCACCAGGATTTGGGAAAGGCAACCCAAAAACCAGAGCAAAACCCCCTGGGGAATTCTCCTTGGGCCTAATAATATGTGGACTATTGTAATATAATGTATATACAAAAACCATGGTAGGGGCTAATAATATATACAATAGAATTATAACTATAAAACCATAGTGTCTGCTAATGATATATAGAATAGATGTAATATAATCTATGTAANTATAATATAATATAATATAATATAATATAATATAATATAATATAATATAATATAATATAATATAATATAATATAATATAATATAATATAATATAATATAATATAATATAATATAATATAATATAATATAATATAATATAATATAATATAATATAATAATATTTTAAAAGCCTAACAAATGCTAACAAGTCCTGTCTTGGAGGAACCCCTGGAGCTCAACAGCTTTGGATATCCCAAGGGAGAGCTCTTTCCCAAGCCCAGGGAAGGGACAGCCCCTTCTGAAGGATAACCCCCAGGTGAATTCCCAGAGGAAGGAAGGATAGGCACTCACCGGATGAGAAGGTGCAGGGGGCCAGGCCAGGCTGGGTGGGGGCACCCCGGGGCTGCAATTCCCAGCACCCCAGGCTGGGATTCCCAGCTCTGGATTGCCAGGAAAGTTTCTTTAATCCTGCCTTGACGAGGCCGGGGTTTATAGGGCTCAGCTCAAGGTTACCTTCACGCCGTTCTGCAACTGCCTCTGCTCTCCCTGCTCATCTTTATGTTAAATTATTCCCCGAAGTTGCCAGCATGGATGTGGGAAGAGGAAAATAAACAGGGGAGAGGCTTCTGGCAGGATCACGTTCCCTTGTGTTCCTTATTTCCCCGGCGGAGACGTTCCTGCTCAAAGTCTGGGAAGGAGGATGAGGATGAGGACGAGGAGATCTCTCTCCTGCCT
>VZRH01007342.1:38651-58839 GCA_013397555.1 Urocynchramus pylzowi | reverse complement strand
AAAAGAGGGGGAAAATAGGAATTAGGGTCATTCTAGGGTAAAAAAGAAGGGAAAAATAGGAATTGGGATATTTCTAGGATAAAAAGATGGGGGAAAATAGGAATTGGGGTCATTCTAGGGTAAAAAGAGGGGGGAAATAGGAATTGGGGTCATTCTAGGGTAAAAAGAGGGGGGAAATAGGAATTGGGGTCATTCTAGGGTAAAAAGAGGAGGGAAATAGGAATTGGGGTAATTCTAGGGTAAAAAAAGAGGGGGAAAATAGGAATTGGGATGATGTAATGCTCAGGCTTTTGTGGATGCTCGTGGAGCTGGGAGTTTGGACACGGAGCTCTGGAGTCTTGGTGTTGGTTTTGTGATTATTTGGAGTGGGGGGAATTAATAAAAAACCAAACAAGAAAGAGGCAACCGTGTGGATTAAAGCTGGAAAGAAGAGGATTAAGGGATTGAAGGGAAAAGAAGTGCTGGGAATGCAGATGGAGGGGATATTTCCCCTTTCAGCCACTCTGCCTGTGGGAAAAGGGGAAAAAAAAAAGGTTTTGATAAGCTCTTTAAAAAATTCATGAGGTTTCCAGCGCTGTGTTTGTTTATTTTTTCCCCAGGGATAAACTCCTGGAATACAACATCCCATTTGTCAGCAGGGCCTAAATCAGATTGTCCTGCTAATAAATTACAAAAACCAACACGTTGGGAATGTGCTGCTGGCACGGGGGGTGGGGGTGGGGGAGTGTTGCATTTTGGGTCAGGAAAGAAAGATTTAGGGCAGGAGGGGATGCTCCATCCAGCCTGGCCTTGGGCACTTCCAGGGATCCAGGGGCAGCCACAGCTTCTCTGGGCACCCTGTGCCAGGGCCTCAACACCCTCACAGGGCAGGATTTCTTCCTGAAATCCAATCTCAATCTCTCCTTTTTTAGTTTAAAACCACCCCCACCTTGTGCTCAGCAGCATGATTTTCTCCCTAAACACAAAACATTCCTTAAGCCAGGCAGGAATTCCCAAGCAGTGGGCATTTTGCAGTCCATGAGGCTGCTTCCAGCTGATTTTGGGGCTCAGGGCTTCGTTTCCCAGAGCTGGTGAAGTCTAAAATGTGATGGAGATTCCTGTCAGGGGTGTCCTGAGTATTCCTGGTGCTCCATGAGGATGGGAGGCACATCCCAGCTGCAGCTCCCATTCCCCCAGCCCTCCTCACACACAGCACCTCCCCTTTAAACTCCAAAAAGTGATCAAATTTCCATTTCTTCCCACTAATTCATGGATCTGGGTTTGTCTTTCATGTGTTGTTGTTCCAAGCTGCCCTTGGAGCACGGCAGGCACTGGGATGGGACTGTGCCAGGTCCTGCCAGGAGAATCCATGGAGGCATCACCAAACTGGAATTTCTTCCTGCCCTGCAAACTCGGGGCTTTTGGAGGAAAAATGTTTGAAGGAGGGAATTTTTGGAGGGATCAGCAAGGGGTTCCCCAGCTGCACCCACCCTGGAAGGGCAGCATGTCCTGGATGCAGGGAAATAAATCCTCCAGCAGTTCTGGGAGCCTCAGGGATGATTAAATCCCCGGGATAATGGTGATGGATGTGGGGAAGGCTGGAGCTGAGGCAGGGATGATGATCTGCCCTGACCTGGGCAAGAGGCAGCTCCATAAATCCTCAATCCTGGGTGGACAGGACACAAGGCAGAGCTGGAAGTTTTCCAGTGAACTCTTGGAGTTTTGGAGGCTGAGGTTGCTCCTGGCCTTGGCCTTGGTGGTGCTTTTGGTGGGGATCAGGACGTTCCCAGCTGGAGCAGGTCCCCAAATCCTGGTGGCAGGGCAGGTGCTTGGCTGGGGGGGAGCAGAGGAACCATCTGTGTGCACAGGGATCATCCTCACGCTTCCATGGAGCTGTGAATCCAGAGACAAAGCTGCTTCTCGTGGCTTTGCCACAGGATTTTGGCTCTTCCCTCAGCTCTGGCTGATAAATGAGCTGTGAGCTGCTCCTCACCCTCCCCAGGGCAGGTTTGCACTCCAGAGGGGGAAAAGCTGGAGAACAGAGAGGCAAATCCAGATTTCTTCCAATGTGGAATGTGGGAACTCAAGAAAACCTTCCAAAATCCCCATTTTTGCCCCGTTTTGCCATCCTCCCTTGTCAGCTCCTGGCAGAGGGATTTGCTCTGCCCTCCTGAGGATGAGGAGCATCCCAGGGCCGGGGGTGAGGGCAGTGGGATGGTGGGAAGGAGGAGGTGTCACATCACTGTGGGATGGCCCCCAGGCAGGGGTGACATCCTCCCACAAAACAGGAGGAGATCCCAGGGGTTCCTGGGGGGGTCCATCCCCTCCAGCCTCTCCTTGCTGGATCTGGAGCCCTGGAGCACCTGGAAAGCTGCTCCTGGCCAGAGGGCTCCCAGCACGACAATTCCCCAGCCTGGCCAAGGGCAGGAGATTATGGAGCTTTGGAGCAGACACGTGGAATGGCTGTGTCCTACTTTTGGAGAGCAGAATCCAGTGTTTAAAAAAAAAAATAAATAAATAAAAGCCACGGTTGTGGTGAGAGCAAATACAGCAGCGGGCTCTTCTGGAGTGCTACGAGTGACAAAGCCCTGCCAGGGTGACGTCCCCACAGCCTGGCACGTCCCCTGGGAACATGGAAAAGGGTTTGTTTGTCCCCCAGAGTCTCATCCACCCCAACCTCCAGCCACATTTCAGGCTGACACGAGCAGGGACTCCTCTCCCTTCCCTCGGGATGAGCAGCCAAGCAGCTCCTCGGCAGTGTCCTCCTCTTTGTCCTCGTGTCCCCATCCCTGTTCCTGCCCCTATTCCTATTTATGTCCCCATCCCTATCCCCACCCCATTCCCATCCCTCATTCCCCATTCAATCCCATCCCAGCCCCATTTCTCACTCCCATTCCCATTCCCCATCCCCATCCAGGGAAGTGGTGATTCCACTCCCTGACTGGGAGCCCTCCCTCACTAATCAATGCCCAAACTGGAACCAATTAACCCCTTAATCCCCGAGTGGAGGCAAAGGGAGCTGGAGCAGCAGGTGCTGCTGGGGTGCCTTCCCAGCCTTCCCCCAGGAATTCTGGGACTCAGCCATGGATTTACTGCCTGTGCTCCATTATCCCCAATCAATAGAACAGTTATTACTTAATGGGCTAAAATTGTCATTCTGAGGGCCCAGATCTGCGTGTTCTGGCACTGCTAATTGGGGGGGTCTTAATGAAAATATAAATCCAGGCCCATTAATCAAACAATTATTTGGGAACCATGAGACAGCCGGGGCTGAACCTAATTAAGAAATAAACAAAGTTAATCAGTGAGCAGAAAACATTTACTAATCAGAGAGGTACACTGCAAGCAAGAAGTATCAGGCAATAATTTATTAAACATTCCCAAACCTGCTCCGCTCCTTAATAACCCGACATTCCGGCTTCCAGGAAGGCCCATCCTGGGTTTATTAAAGCATTTGTTCTGCTTGAGGGTCCTCTGGGTACTGCAGAACAGAAACTTATTACTCTGCCAGAAGAATAATTGCATCCATTTCAAATAATAGGGCCAGGGCCCCACTGGGGACAGGGGGTGGCACCTGATCCTGGGGCTGTTTGGGTTTAATTATTGGCATTTAGAGCTCACCCAGCTCCAAAGTTAATTCTGATAAAAATAGAAGAATTGCAACAACACCTAAAGATGGAGCTGGTGACATTTCCTTTCCTGGAAAACCTGCTTGTCTGGGAATAAATGGGAATATTCACTCTGAACTTCCTCCTGCCCAGTGCCACTTCTCATCATCTCCAATATTTCCAAAAATAGGAAAAGCTTCAGGTCCCTAAGCTGCTTTGCAGTTTCCCCTTTGACCCTGCAGCAGGGCTGGGATGTGGTCCTGGGGGTTTATCCATAAATCCGTGGCTAGGCAGGATTTTGGTGCTCCCATCCCATTCCTGCTCCTTTCATCTCCAGGATGGAGAGGGGTGGGGTGGGGCTGAAAGTCCCTGGAGTTGGGGGTCTGGGAGGAGACCCCATCCTTGACACCCCTAAACCCCCCAGAGCTCATCCCAATCCCTTTTCCCTGTCTTTTTCCAGAGCCACAATTAAGCCCATTCCCCCCCCAGCCAGGCTTAGCAGCTGTTTATCCAAAACCTCCATCATTAGGTTAATGATTCTCAGCAAATTATTTTGTCCACAGTCTGGCTCATCTCCAGAATGGAGCAGGAATGTCAGCAGCTCCATCAGGAGAGCTGGCCACCAGAACCACAGGATAGCCAGTCCATTATTCCCCCTGGATATCCCACAGTGTGCCACCTTCCAGGTGCTGCTCGGGACCCAGTCCCAGCTCCAGTGGTGCAGGAACAGATCCACTAAGGAGTAGAGATGGTTTTGGTCTCCATCCATCCATCCATCCATCCATCCATCCATCCATCCATCCATCCATCCATCCATCCATCCATCCATCCATCCATCCCATGGGGCAGACACATGGAGGGCACAAAGCTGCAGCCCCCAGGCTCCTGCTTCCCAGTTTAGTGACAGACCCTTCTGCTCTCCATAGGGATTTGTCACCTGTTCCTGCACCACACAATGCTGGCAGCACCCCCTGGAAAAGCCACGGCCAAGAGGAATCCCGGGAGAGCAGGAGGACACGAAGGGCAGGGACAGGAGGAAGGGGACAGGGATGCTGCAGGGACAGCCCAGGGTGTCTGGGCTCTGCTCCAGCCCTGGGGACACCTGGACACGGTGGCAAGGACTCAGGGACAAGGTTTATTTGCTTAGCAGCCCCTGGCTGCTCCTTGTCCTGAAGCCACCTCGTGTCCCCGAGGCCACGACACCACTCCCACCCCAAAGCCACGCCAGGAGCACATTTCCCCCGCCAGCGCCGCATCCCGGCCCATCCAACCTGGCTCCGGGGCTCCAAGGCGCAGCTTGGTCCTCCTGGGGAGGGGACATGTCCCGAGGGAAGGGATGGCGTCGCCTGGAAGGGGGAAAGGGCGAATTCCCGGCTTGCCGAGCCCAGCTCCGCAGCCCCGCTCATTGCCATTCCCGGCCGCGCCGCAGAGCCTGAATTGTTCAGCTCCAGGAGGGACCATTGGCTGCAGGAGCAAGAGAGGACTCGGGAAGCTGCACCTGGAGCCAGCTCCTGCGGCAGCGCCCTCCCTGCACCCCATCCCGGGGCTGGCTCACGTCCCGAGCATCCCAGCTGCTCCATGGATTGGGATTTGTCCCACGGATCTGCTGCTGCTGCTGCCGTGAGCTCGGCAGCGAGAGATCCACGGCACCGGGCACGCCTGCCCTGAGGAGCATCTGTCGAAAATATCTAAATAAAAAACTGGGGTGGGGGGGAAAAACGTGAATAAATTGCTGTGTTTCCTTTCCAGGCTGAAGCACGAAGCTGTCAATAAATAAGTAGGGGTGTTCCAAAGGCTCCTTTCCACACCGATGCTTAACATTTCCTCCCAGTGCATCTGTGGCCCTTCCACAAATCCACCGTCGTTTAAGGATTTAAGGAGGTGCAGATTTGGGTCAGCACATTCCCCATCAGGCAGGGAGCGATTTTCCAGGAGCTGAAGCAAAGGGATGAATTCCCACCCCACCATCCCCCAGCCGGGGACAAACAAAACATGGAGGGAGGGACCTGCCCCAAGTGCCCGAGGCAGCCTAAAGAGGTGTCAGACCTTTTCCAAAGGCAGGGATATTTGGGGATTGTAAATCCTCCCCATCGCAGGGACAGACCCGCACTCCCCAGCCGTGGCTGTCCCAAGATCTTGGCTGCAGCTGGTTGGCACCAGGAAAGGAATTTTAAACTCCATGTCAGCGAAAATCCTTCAATCCTCGCCTGAATTAAATGCCAGCACACCCCACCTCCCTCTGCCTTTCTCCCCAGCTCCTGCGTGGGATGCTGACAAGGGTTTCAAGTCGATTCGAGAAAAAAGACATGGAAAACAACCCGGGATGGATGAACTTTGTTCGGTTTGTGCTGCCACCACCAGCAGCTGTCCCACGGATGGGTGGCCCTGCTGCCGCCACCTCCTCCTGTCACACCCTGCCCGGGGGACAGCAGCCAGCGGCCAGTTCCATGAGCACAGGAGACTTTCCAGCACCTTCGGCCACCGCGGCAGGGCCAGGAGATCCCAGGGATTGGGAAAAGGTGGAGTGACCCACCTGGTGTCCCTGCTCACAGCAGCAGGTTCCCAACCTGTGCATCAGCGCCTCCCCCGCAGCCCCGGGATGATTTCCAGGGCACCAACGCCATCCCCGTGTCATTTTTCAAACAATTAAAGATAAAGAGGCCCGAGCGCAGCTCATATTTCAGTGTTAACGCTGCTGCCAAATATCATCACGTCAGCGGCGCTTGTAAAACAAAGGAGATCGATAAGATTCCCACTCCGGGAGAGCAGCTCCGGCTCGGGGTTATCCCGGTGCACCAGAGCCTGCCGGCTTCTGTGAGCCCTTCCCAGGGACCTGCTGGGCTTTATTCTCCCTTTCCCTGGGTTTTTAACTCAGCAGCTGCTTAACGGGCTTGGCTTCGCTCTTCTGCTTCCTCCGCGAATCCCAGAAAAATTGGGGTTGGAAGGGAATTAAAAATTCATCCCCTTCTACCCCCTGTTGCTTTCCACGGGCCCAGGTTGCTCCCAGCCCCATCCAACCTCACCCTGAGCCCTTCCAGGGACAGAAGGAGTCCATTTCACAGGGATATAGCCTACCTTGATTACACCTGGCAGAGCAGCTTTCCCTCAGGCAGGTTTTCATTCCCACTTTTCCTGCCTGTCTCCAAAGCCTTGTTTCCCTGAAAACTTTCCAGCTGCTCGATCACAGCCAATTTGCGAGGCCAAGACATTTAAAACACCCTGAGAGCAGCTGGGGATGAAAGGTGTGAGCTCCAGCAAGGTGAGAGCTCCTGGAAACTCATCCTTTGGGAGAGTTTTGGAGATAAGGCAGAGCCTGAATTCCCCCTCTGGAAGTGCCACCTGTTTTTACAAAGGAGCAGGAGTCACACGGAGCTGAATAACTTGGATTTTAAAAGGAAAATACTCTTTGTTAGCAGCTGAATAAAGCCCTGATTTGCCGAGGCTCCGGAGATCTTGGCTGTGGCACTCAGGGTTTCCATGACAGGGCTCTTATCAGGGAGATACCGATCAGCTCCTGGGCTCTGCCCAGCTGCCCTTAATTAACGATGCTGACCCTCATCAGGGGACAAAGAGGAGTGACAGAGACACCCGCGAGTTTCTCAGGCTCCTTCCCTCTCAAGTTCGGCCCATCCTGTTTACAAACACCCCCAAGGCTTCTCAGTGGCAACTCCCTTTGACCTGAACTAAGTTAATTTTTTTTTTCTCCTTTTTGTCGGCCACAGCTTTTATTCCCTGGTTTGCCCGGATCAAGGCAAGGCTTTTTGTTTGGACAGCTTTTGAAAGGAGTTTGTCGGGATTATTTTTCCCAGCAAACCTGAGAAATCCGTTATCTCTGCAGCCCTAATGGATTCAGGAGCTGCTCAGATCTCCCAAAGCTGAACACTGCGGTTTTCCAGCCTCATTCCAGCTGCTCCATCCAGCTTGGAAGGCAGGTGCCAGCCTGCCACTGCCAGATCTTCCCAATCCTTCCATGACCTTTGCTGGGGGGCTTGCACGCACTGCCCAGCCTTCCCAAAGTGTCCCCAAAGGAGCCGTGGCCGTGTCCCCACGCCGAGGATGCGGCACCTGCTGCTCCCACCCCGCTCCTGCCAGCCCCACTCTGCTCTCCCAGCTGGCCATAACCCCCCTGGACTCCAGGGAAAAGCAGCTTCCAGCTCTTGGTGCAGCAGCAGGATGGAAAGGGCTGGATGGACACGGTGGGGACTGGGGGAGGGAGCGATCCCCTTCCCACCCCTGTGGGATGTGGGGATAACATCCCATGGAAACCCACCCTCTGCCAGTTTGAACCCATTCCCCGTGTCCTGGGCAACGCTGCTCTCTGGAATGCAGTCCCAAGGGAGCAGCTGAGATGAGCTCAGCACCACAGCCAGCCTGGGGTGGGGTGGTGTTGGCTGGAAAACAGCAAAGCCATGGAAGCAAAGCCAGGGGATGATGGGAGCAGGCTGGGAAAGGTTGGATTTCTGTGCTTGTTTCTAATGAAATGCCACTTTCCACGTTGGGCAGCGTGGGCAGGAGCACAAATTATCCCAGCTGAGCCTGGCATTGAGCCAGTTCCCATGAGCTGGAGATCCCATCCCATCCCATCCCATCCCATCCCATCCCATCCCATCCCATCCCATCCCATCCCATCCCATCCCATCCCATCCTCCCCCACACAGGGTGCATTCCTCATTCCAACTCCATCTCCTGGGCTCCCTCCCAGTACAAACCAGTCACCATTGTGCCCAGTTAATATTTAAGCTGGGCTTAATCAGTCTCCCTTTCCTTTTCCAGTTCCCTTCCCATTATCCCATCTACTTTTCTTGGAGTGTGGAGTCTGTTGGAACCTGGGATTTATGGCAGCTGCAGACCACTCCTCACCCCAATTGCCATAAGTTACACTCCCATTTTGCAGCCTGCAATAAAAAAAAAAGCTGATATTTATTGTATGGATTTTTCTTCCCAAAAAAAAAAAAAAAAAAAAAAAAAGTCAGGGAATTCTCACAACCACTAAAACACAGCTCTGCATTCCACTGGCACGGGAGGAGCTGAGCATCCCCTGAGAGTCTCCTCTGGCTTCTCCCACTCAAGATCCAACATTCCCCTGTGGAAAAAACATCCCAAAACTCAGCTTCCCCCAGGGAAATCTTCATGGCCTCTCCAGATGCCAGCAGACCCTCACCACTGCAGTAAAAAAAAACCCAGAGGAGGTGGTAGCCACACTCTGGAAACTGGTGGGGGGAAGAGAACCATTTATTTTAGGCTGAGGACTGATGAGATGAAAGCCATTGATCCCAGCTCATAATTACATTGTTATCTCTGCCTTGGGAGATAAAGAGATTTCTCCCTGCTGGCTTTTGGAAAAGCTGGGCTCGAAAGCGGATAGAGGAGGGATTTATTTATTTGAGCTCCTCTATTTTTTAAGTGAAATGTTAAAGAGGAAAAGCTTGGTTTATTAGTTTTATTTTTTTTTTCCCCAGGAGATGGGAAGCCAGGGAAGGCTTCTCTCCTGCTCAGGGCACTCCTGATGCCCCAGGATCAGGCAGGAGATGAGGAGAGCTCTATAATATGGAATTTTTAATGAATTATCCCACAGGATGTGATCAGAAAACAGCACTGCAGGGCATCAGCTGGGTCACTGGGTGCTGCTGTGGCCCCCTGGAGCCACAGGAGCCTTGGAGAGGAACCACTTGGCCTGGATTTCACAGGAGTGGAACAAGAGCCCAAGACTTGGCCAACACCTCCATCCCATGGCTTTTCTCCAGGGATGGTCCTGGCCCCTCTCCCAGATCAGCCAAGGACCTGCCTCAGGTCCTGGCAGCTGCTAAAGGTGCTGCTGCCACCCCCCTTTCCCAGCCCCCTGGATGAAGGACAAACTGGAATTGATTTCCTAACCACTGTAAATTCCTGCTTCTGACTGGCCTGGCCAGCACCAGGATGAGAATCCAAATTTGGATTGCTCCAAAGGTGCAAATCCAATTAGCACACGAGGGAAGCAGCTGGGAGAACAGAATGGCTCAGATGTGCTGAGGTGGAATTAAAACTGGGAAACCACCTACAGAAGCAGGAGATCCAAAGGATGGTCCTGAACAAGCCCAATTTGCAATCCAGGGACCTTCCTTCCAGAGAGGCTGAGAAGAAAATGGGAGGAGAAAGAGGAATTAGAGGGAATAAAGGATCCTCTCCTATTCCCACGGATTTGAGTAGAATCCCTCTTTGGAATAATTCTCCTTTCTGGAATGCACAACCAACCATGGCTGGTTCTGTTTCATCAACAAACACCACAGCACCTTCATCCCAGAGAATCCTCATCCCAGTCTTCAGCTGGAGCTGGGAGGGCTCTCTGCTGGGACCTCTTGGGTTGGATTTCTTGGCCGGGAGGTCTTGGATGGGACTGGAATTCATCCACTTGCTGGGCAGGAAATGGAAAAAGGAGGGGAAAATCAATGGCAAGAACCCAACGCTGGGAAACAAAAACAATAAAAAGAAGTTAAAGCTCCATTTTAAAGGTGCTGGACTTCCCTGGGAACGTTTTTCCCGGAGGACAAAGCCTCAACTCTTCCCTGCCGCTGAAAGATTGGAAAAGCAGCGTTGGAGCGGCAGGAGCGGGGTGCGACTGCCCCAGAAATTCCCAAATTCCTGGAAATAGCGGGATATCCTTCCGGCACCTCCTTCCCGCTCCATGCCTGGAGCTCCAGTGACATCTGCTGCTGTCTGTGGGCATCGCCACCGGCCCGGTCCCCGCCGGGGCACACCGAGGGACCACGGCCCCGGGGGCGATGTCACCACACGGGGCGGCCACCAGCGGCTGCCACCAGCCCTGCCCTGGGAACTGAGAGAAAAAGGGAAAGGAAAGGGGAAAGAGGAAAGGGGAAAGGAAAGGAAAGGGGAAAGGAAAGGGGAAAGGAAAGGGGAAAGGAAAGGGGAAAGGAAAGGGGAAAGGAAAGGAAAGGAAAGGAAAGGAAAGGAAAGGAAAGGAAAGGAAAGGAAAGGAAAGGAAAGGAAAGGAAAGGAAAGGAAAGGAAAGGAAAGGAAAGGAGAGGAAAGGAAAAGGTGAAGCTTGGTTGGAGCTGCCACCACTCGAGGGAGCATCTCCTGCTTCCCAAACTGGGGGTGACGGAGGGAACTGGGAGGGAAAAATTTCTCCCACCACCATTCCTGCTTTTCCTCAGGGCATTCACCGCCAGGCACCAAGCAAGGGGAGCCCGAGGATGATTTAAACCTGCACAATTTACCCAGGATATCCCCAACCCAGGAATTCCTGTTACCCCAAGCCAGGATCTGTCCCCCAACCAGCCCAAACCTCCCAACATCTCCAACCCAACCCAATTCCAGCAGCCCACCACGAATTCCCAGAATCAGAACCTCTGCCCACCCCATGAGGTTCCTGTTCCCACAGGGAATGAAAGAAGCCAAAAATCTGGTTTGTTTTTTTTTTTGTTCTTTTCCAATAGTCTCACTTTATTAGATACCACATCAAGAGAGGATGTTGTGCTGCATGCAGCGGAAGACTGGAGGATTTCTAATTCCTGTGTAACGTTTTTTTTTTTTTCTCTTAACAGTTGTAAACTGATATTTGGCTGTAAAATCACTGCATGCGAGTCTGAATGCAAACAGCAGTAGAAGAGGCTTTGAATTCTCTTTTTTTTTGCTTTTTTTTTTTTTGTTTGCTTTTCACCATTCCCAATCCATAGGTGCATGCTTTATTTACAACAAAAAGAAGTCATTCAGGGCAGGAATTACCATCAGAAAAACTGAGAAGAGAGGGGGCAGAGACCAGGGCTGTGGTTTTGCACAATACTGAGGAGATTGGCAAGTTGCACTTGATTTTTGGAGGTGCAAAGAGATGATCTGAGTATCCTTTTCCCAAAGAAAGCAGGCTGAACAGGGAATGGGAATACAGGATGGGATAAGGGGAACCTTAAGTGAGTTTGTTCTGCACAGACAAAGGAGGCTGGGCTGCTGCAGGACCGAGAGAAATTAAGGAATTACTTAAATAATGATTTTTAAAGGGTTTTTTTACCCTCAGCCACACAAGTCCCCAGCACAACCCCGTGCCCAGGTGCTGCTCTGGGTATGACCAGGAATGTCTGGGCTAGGTCCATCCCTCTGGAAAGGATGGTGGCAGCTTGGAGTCATTAAGGTTGAAAAAGGGAGAGTCCAACCATTGATCCTGGATCCCACCCTCCCACAGCTCAGCTGGGCCTGGAGCAGGGAGGCTTCAGCACGGGATGCAGAGGGGAACAGTCCAAAAGAACGGGATTGTTTCAGTCTGGTCCTGGCCAGAGTGGCTCAGGGATGCCACCCTGACTGGCACAGAGACAAGAATTCCATGAAAAAGGGGAAAATTTCCAGGTGCCCTCTTCCATTCCACCCCTCTGCTCACCAAGCCACAAGCACAATCCCAGGGTGGAGCCTGGGGTGATGGGAGAAGATTCCCAGCTCTGGCTGGACCCTCTGGGGTGAATTAGGTTGGCTTTTCCCACCTGGAGATCCAAGGAGGGGGAGCCTGTGCCAGCTCAGCACAGAGGGGTTTGTGTCACCCAGGGCTGGGGACACTCAGGGCTCATCAGCAAGTTCTGCTGGGGGTGGGGGGGAATAAAGAAAATATCAGGAGAACAGAACTCATCCAACTCAAAGAGAGGGCAGCTGCAGCAGAGGGTGTGGGGGACTCGGGGGGAGGTTTCACACACCGTGCTCAGTGTGACAGAAAATTCCATATATTCCATAGTGCTTAGTGTGCTCCTATCCACAGGGCTTGGGGTTTTCCAGAGCCAGGGAATGGTTCCAGAGCCAGGGAATGGTTCCAGAGCCCAGCAGCAGCAGCTGCAGAGAGTCTGTGCTCTCCTGCTGTCCAGACCAGATCCAGCCGCTCCAGGCCATCCTTAAAGTGCAGGCTGAGGGCTCTCGTGCAGAAAATTGGGAAAAACAAAAGAAAACCAAACCAAACCAACCCAAGTTTGGAAGATCTCGGACTGTTCCAGCTAATTCCAGGAGTTGAGGTGGTTTAAAGCAGTAATCCTTGCACACATCAGGGGCTGGGGGGAAGTAGCAGCTCCCTCAGCTTCCCTCCTGAGGAACAGGAAATCCTTGGAAGCAGGAGGGGTCTGAGGGGACCCAGGGACCGCCTTCAGGGCTCGGCCAGTCACTACTACACAGCTCAGAGGTGAAGAGGAGGTAGTCACAACCCTAAAACACAGCTGGGCTCCTAGAGCAGCGGAGCCCCCGCATTCCTCGGGCGAAGGAAGCGCCCGCGGCGGCTGGAAGTGACAGGAACCGACCCAAACCTGCTGCCCTGCGAGCACAGAGCCCCCTAAACCCTCCTTGTCGCTGTCATTGTGTTGGTGGTGGATCTTCTCAGCAAAGGATGTGCCACAGCATTGCTCAGGTGGGCCAAACCAGAGGTGAAGCTCAAGCAGGACTGGCAGGACGACACCGGTGACACCGGATTTGGCCTAACCACGACGACACGGACACCAGGCGGCGGTGACACCCACACCAAAGCCAAGGAGCTTTTTCGTTATTGCAACTGAGGTATTGAGATCACACAAGCGGGACAGGCTGATGCTCCCGAGCCCAGCGCTCCCATCTCCCGGGGGGAGACGCCGGAGCCGCGAGGAGCGGAGGCTGGAGGGACACAGAGCGTCGGAAACGCGACGGGAACGCTGCCACGGGCACCGGGGAGAGAGGGAGGAGGGGAACGGTCAGGAGGGAACTATTGCTTGCCAAAATTACACACCAGGGCAACTGGACGGCCTCCCTCCCCCAGCTGAAAATAAATAAAGGAGAATAGAAAAGATCCGGGGGAGTTTTCAGCGGAGGGGAGGATGGAGGGGCTTGGAGGAGGAGGACCCTGGGATCAGAGGCTGTAGCAAGGCGTGGCTGCGCTGGAAGACGGGACACAGGGACACCGGGGACCTGCAGGGGCGTGGCAGAGGGCGGGGAGGGCCGGGCAGAGGCTCCCTTTAATCACTGGCGACGTGGTTCTCGTTCTGCAGGGTGTGCCAGCGCTCGATCTTCTTGTCCTTGTTCTTCAAACACTCGTACCAGTGTTTCAAGCGCTCCCCCTTGGCCGTGATTCCCAGCTGGCAACCGCCTGGGAAAAGGGGAGAAGAGCAGCCTTTGTATCCAGAGGTGGTGCTGATGTTCCAGGAAATTCCCACCACGGGCACACATCTCATGCCCTGCAGCTGCTTTTTCCACACCTCCTGGAGCAAAAATCTAATGGAAACGCCTGGAGATGCTTTTCCTGCCCAGAAGACCTGCCAGGATGCTGGAAGCGGGGCAGTGGGATGGGGTGCACCCACCACGTTCCATCATCCCACCTGGGCAGGTGACCCAGGCCCCCCTCCCACCCAGAAAATCCCGTGCCAGGCACCAAACCCCTGCCCCAGAGGGCAGAGCCTTCCAGCTCCTCGCTCACCGATGTAGTCGTTGGATTTTCCGATGTCGTAATCCCAGACGGAAATGTCCAGGGATTTCTTGGCCAGGTCGCTGTGTTTGATGTCATAGAAGAACTCCTGCAGAAAAGGGAGCCCCCACGTCACACCCCAAAGAAAAACACACCCTAAATGCTGCAGTTAAGGGGTTGGACCTGATCTCTGTTCAGCCTGGATTCAAAACCCAGGGAGAGGATGGTTAAATGATAATTAATGAAGGAAAAACGCTCCTTCCCTGTGGCACCTCTTCTCCAGGAGCTGAGCTCACCCCTTGCACCTACGTGAGCCCTTCCCAGGTGTCCCAGCAAAGCAGCACCAGGGGAGAATTTCCAATTTCTACCCCCAGGAATGCTCATCCCACCCACATCCCCAGCTGGGGTGCAGGGAGCTTTCAGGGTGTGTGGTGCTGCCATGGCAAAGTCATTCCCAAAATATTCCTGAGCACAGGAGTGGGAAAGGAGCTTGAGCAAAGAGCCAAACCTTGGGGAGTTTGTCTTCCACCTCCTCCACTCAACACTGCATTCAGTGAATTGATTTAATAATATAAAAAATATCCATCCTTACCTCGTTAAACTCAGGATTCAATGTTTTCTTCTTAATTTGTGTCTTGTGCTTGGCCTTTTTTCCCATGTCAGGTTTCAGCCAACTGGGGGCAACAGAAAACAGCTCAAAATTCAAGTGCAAGAACAGTGAGAGTTTATAAGCTTAAAAAGTGAGCTTCTGGGCTGGAAGAGATTTATTTAGGGCCAGTCTCCCTTCCCACCTTCCAGAGGGTGTGGGGAAAGTGTGGGGCTGGGGCTGTGCAGCCTGGCTGCAGATCCAGAACTCAGTTTAGGGCTGGGATTAATTCTTCTCCGTTAGAAGCTGATTTAAAAATGTAAAACCACCATCTTCTGTTTGTGGAAATGGAGAACACAACAAAGAAAGAGAGACTGGGAAGGGAAACTGCTCAGTTCTGCTGAGCTACAAAAAGATGAGCAGAGTATGTTCAACATGAGAGCCACTGAGTGAGTTTTAGGGAGAACAGAGGGTTTTTTCTGAAGGCAAAGGAAAAAAAACAGGAGCAAAACCCCCACCAGGAATGGCTGCAGGGACCTCCCTGTGGTGGAGCTCCCAAGGTTGGAATAAAAACCTCATTCCCTCACATTTCCAGGAGCCTCGTGGGTTTATGGAGCAGCAAGGAGGGACATGGAGCCACCTCTGTCCTGCAGCCAGGGTGGGTCAGAGGTGGAGAGAAGGACCCCCTGTCCTCCAGCTTCCACTGAACCTGGACTCCCACCACACCCTTGATGAGTCATGAGTGGGAATCCCACTCCTATGGATCCCAGGGAAGATGGGCACCAGCCCCAAAGTCAGGGAATCCCACTCCTATGGATCCCAGGGAAGTCAGGCACCAGCCCCAAAGTCAGGGAATCCCACTCCTATGGATCCCAGGGAAATCAGGCACCAGCCCCAAAGTCAGGGAATCCCACTCCTATGGATCCCTGGGAAGCCAGGCACCAGCCCCAAAGTCAGGGAATCCCACTCCTATGGATCCCTGGGAAGCCAGGCACCAGCCCCAAAGTCAGGGAATCCCACTCCTATGGATCCCAGGGAAATCAGGCACCAGCCCCAAAGTCAGGGAATCCCACTCCTATGGATCCCAGGGAAGTCAGGCACCACCCCACACCCCCCAGGTGTCCTCTGCTCGCAGCCAGAAGGTGACAGTCAAAGCTTGCACTCCTGGAGGTTTTTCCAGCCTTTAACAATTCTGGGATTCTCCAGGGGGTAACCACGGGATCTGGGCACTTGGGGAGCTCTGGGGAGCGACAGACCCAGGGGCTGGGTCCACACCACCCACAACGGGGACACCCCCAGCGCTGCTGGACAGCTCCTGCTGTGCCAGGGCTCCAGAGGCAGGAGGGGCTCCCTCATCCCGGAGCCCTTCCCGGCTCACTCACAGCTTGACGAAGGGATCCGAGTATCCGTTGGCGTCCATGGCCGCCAGGTGCACGCAGCGCACGATGCCCACGATGAGCCCGCCCTGCTGGGTGCTGTACATGAGGGACACCAGGATCTTCCCGCGCTCCTCCACGTCCCCGCCGCGATCCACCTGCGGGAGGAGCCGCCAGAGGTGGGCGGGGAGGAGCCGGGACAGGAAAACCCCCCCCGGGGGAGCAGGAGGAGGAGCAGACGAGGTGGGAATCAAGGAATGTGGGATCTCTGGGATGGGGGATAACGGGGCTGTGCACAAGGGATGGGTGGATGGAGCTTGTCCTGCTCCAAGGACTCACCTCCTCTTCGTACAGAGCCATCCCACGGGAGGCGCCGGTCGTTCCGGCGCGCTTCGTCTGCCACGGGAGAGGGACAAGGAGACTGCATGAGTGACTGGGAGAGGCACCAGCCACAGCAAAAAAACCTGGGAATGCACGCAGCCCAGCTCCAAAGTGGAAGGGCCTCAGGAATGTCCATCTGCTCCATCAACCCCCATCCCAGCGGATTCAACGGGGACAGAGCAACCTGTCCCCTCCTCCAGGGTGACATCCATCCCCAGGGGCTGGCAATGCCAACAGGAGCAGGCCCTGAAGTCACTTCCCATGGATTCCAACCAGGCTCTTATCTCCTGGCCTTGGGATGTCACATCAGCCCAGGTGGGAATGCAACTCCTAAAGGTGCCGGGGAAACCAGGCACCTCCAGCCCCTCCAGCCCATCCCTGCATCCCTTGAGTGCCATTTGTTTGCAATCCCAAGGGGAACAGAAGGAATTTTCCCAGACACTCACTGGTATTACTCTCTCCAGGCAGATGTTGAAGTTCTTTTTCTGGTTGGCTTTGAGTTTCTTCAAGGCAACTCTGGTTTCTCCAATAAACTCGTTGTGGCCGAATTTGTCCTCATCACACACAGAGATCCTGGAGGGAAGAGGGAAAAGGGAACATCAACCAGGCTGGAGCAGTGCCTGACTCCAGAGCCAAACCCATCCCTGAGGGGCACTGCTGGGGGGAGAGAAAAGCAAAATAAAACCCTCCCAAACCCACCCTTAATCTGGATTTCCTCTGAACAAAAGCCATCAATACCCAAACTTCCAGCTTGCAAAAAAAAAAAACAAAAAAAAAACCAAAAATCAACATTTTTAATATTTGCTTTGTGATGGGGCAAGAAATCAAGAGATGGAAGTTTTCTGAGGGAGCAAAGAGCCATAAATTTTAAGAGATATTTATATGGACTTTTTTTTTTTTCTGGGCTATTGTCAAATCAGCAGAGATGCACATCTCTATGATGACAAAAATCATAGCATCCCCAATAATCTACTATTAAACGACACGGTCAAAATACCAGTTGTCCTCTCTTCAAACAACCACCCAAATGACCAAATTCATGTTGATTTCAACCCAAAACTGCATTTCTCACAGCCCTAACCTCCCTGCAGTCCTGGGGGTGGTGCTGTGAGTGAGGACTCCCACAGCCCCATCCTGTGGGAGCCCCGGGCTCCTGGTGGCCTTGCCTGAGGGTTTTCCTCTGCATGTCCTCGTCGGTGATGCCATGGTACACCAGGGTCTCATTCCACACCGGGTTCCGGGTGTTGCGCAGCGTCTTCGTCCTCAGCTTATTCGACTGTGGGGTCACATAAACGCAGGGGAATCACACCCCAGGACCCTCCCTGCCCAAATCCCAGCTCCTGGCAGGGATGCTCCACCACATCTGGCACAGCTGGGTGAACTGAGCTCCCAAGGAGCATCAAGGTGGATCACCGGGGATTTGGTGACACGTGGCGGCCGGGAGAGCCTGGATTTTGTCGTTCCCTGGGGTTTATTCCCTCAAGGAGAGGGGAAAAGGCACCCAGGGCAGGATGTGGGGGCTCAGGTCACAGCTCTCGTGGTCTAAAGGAGGTGACAGTGGGGAACTGAGGAGCGGCCGCTTGCTTGTGTGTCTTTCACAACCACACATTCAAAAATTTAAAAAAAAATAATAAAATAAATACCAGCAAATGAGAGCAACAGAAACCAAAGCAATTCCCAGCATCACACCTGGATTTCCTCCAAACAAGACCAGGTGTCCCCGTGCATGAAGCAAAGCTGTAAAATCAATCTAATGACTTTATTATCAGTTTTCCCCTGGTTTTACTCCTGGTTCCTCTGAGTAAAACTCTGCTGCACCCTCTAAGCAAAGAGCCAGCACTGCTGGTGGTCATTCCTTCCTCAAGATTTGCCCACCCAGATCAGCTCAGCTGGGCTGGAGAGGGAGATTTCCAGGAATTTCCATGATGGAGCCAGAGTTTCCCCCACGGTTCTCTCCCCACGGCTCCAACAAGGACGTGCTGCAGCTTCCAAGCAAATGGATAATTCCAACCCTGGGCATAATTCGATTTTTGGGCAGATGTTTTGTGATGCATTAATAGCAATGGCCTCCTCTGAGCTTCCCTCCACCCCTGAGCAGATTCCTGCCTGCAGGATGAGCTGTTCCTCGGGGCTGGGAGAGCATCTGGGAGCATCCTCCCTGTCCAGAGACACCCCCAGGGAAAAACAGCAGCGAGCAGAGAAATCAACAGGGAAAATCTGATCTGAGGGAGGGACCTGAGGGGGATTTGAGAAACCTCTGCTCCATCCCCAGCACCAAACCTGGCAAAGCCTCACCTTGCTGGCTCCGGGCAGGAGGTGCAGCTTCACGTAAGGATCAGCCAGGCCGTTGGAATCCATTGGTTTTAAGCCCTAAAAAATGACAAAGGAAACACAGGATGTGAATCCTCCTTCAGCAAAGCCAAGGAAGAGGAAAATCTGCCCATGAAAAACTCAAAGAGAAAATGTGTTCAGTGACCCAAGAGCCTCTGCCCTGAGCGGCTGTGGGTGCCAGGATGTGCTGAAACATCCCTGGAAAAATCAGGATTGTTGAATCACAGGACAGTATGGGTTGGAAGACACCTCAAATATCACCAAGTTCCACCCCCTGCCACAAACAGGAACATCTTCCACTATCCCAGGCTGCTCCAAACTCTGTCCAACCTGGTCTTGGACACTTCCAGGGATGGGGCAGCCACAGTTTCTCGGGAGGACTGTTCAAGGGCATCACCACTCCCACAAATCTCCTGGAGCCACACAAGGAAAAGCCCCCAACCCTCCCCAGCCAGGAGCAGCTGTGCCTGGAGTCTCCCAAGGGAGCAGCCTCTGCCAGCAGCCACATGGCTTCCTTCCCATTGTACCAGAGAAACTGGGAGCCAGATGGATTTAAATCAGGGAAAAAGGGGGAAAAGAGGAGCTCTTGCCTTGGCCTTGATGAGGGTGCAGTGCAGGGAGCTGTTGTCCTGGTCGTAGAGCAGGCTGAACTCCAGAGCTCCCAGTGTGGCTGACAGCGAGGGAGGAGGAGGAGGAGGAAACAACCTCGTTAAAACCCCAGCCAATAACTGCATTTAATCACCCCCGATTAGTAATAATTAGACAGATTTGCGGGTCAAATGTAAAAGCTGTTTAGTGCAGTGACACTGTGCTGGCAGCGGCCAAACCGCCGCCAATCCAGGCGGATTCGGGAGCTCTGCACAGCTTTGCAGGGCAGGGACTGCCCAGGGAGAGCAGCCTGGGGCTCTGGAGCTGACTCCAATACTCCCCAGGCAAAGGAGGAGTAACCCTCCCTGCCTGCCCTTCCCACAGCAATTCCACCCCGACCGCCCTGAGGGGATGCTCCAGGGACAATTCCACCTCCTGAGGGGATGCTCCAGGGACAATTCCACCCCCTGAGGGGATGCTCCAGGGACAATTCCACCCCGGACCGCCCTGAGGGGATGCTCCAGCTCAGGGACAGCAGCTCCTCCCAAGGCTGGAGCTCCTCACCTGGCTGCTGTCTGGGCTCTTTGGAAACCAGCTCAGGCCTGTGCTCCTTCACCCCAGGCACAGAGGGCTGCTCCAGTCCAAGCACCTGCTCCCGACCCCGAGCAGCTCTTCCCGCCAGGATGTTCTACCACAGATCCTCCCCCCTAAACCCCGCAGGGAAGCAGCACTCCCCAAGGACTTTCCCTGCTGGACACCCACCGCCTTCCAAAGCGAGTCAACCTCCTCCAAATCCCACATTTCCCAAAGAAACTCCCTCCCTCCCTCCCTCCCTGGGGACGTACTTCCTTCATCCGAGTCGTAGCTGTTGGCATCCTCCTCCTCCTCCTCGCGGGGCTGCTGCTGCCGCTGCGGGGCCGCGGCTGCGGGCGGGGGCTGGGTGGCGGCG
>VZRH01007342.1:0-11250 GCA_013397555.1 Urocynchramus pylzowi | reverse complement strand
CTGCAAAAGCTGTTTTTTTTTTCCTTGGAAGGAAGGAAGGAAGGAAGGAAGGAAGGAAGGAAGGAAGGAAGGAAGGAAGGAAGGAAGGAAGGAAGGAAGGAGCAATGCTCCAGCCAGGACAGGAGTCACCAATCCTGCACCACAGCTGGAATTTCACACTGTTTTTACCCCTCCACTTTCCCAAACATGCCTTTCTCTGAGCCTGAGCCATCCCAGAGATCCAAACCCCACCCAAATTCCTTCCCAGGACCCTCTCCAGAGCTCCAGGCAGCCTGAAAACAACTTCTGTCTCTTTTTCCCAAATCTCTGCCCCGGGAGGGAAGTCAGGAGTGGTGCCAGCCCCTTCCCAGCCACCCAAGCTGAGCCTGTTCTTTTCCAGGGCTGTAAATCCTGACACAGAGCATTTTTTCTCCTGCTTTTTCCCATTTGGCAGCTGTTCAGGTTGTATTTGTGTTTTGGCTGCCAGCAATGCAGCATTTACAAACCTGCCCTGGATTTATCCGCTGCAGAGTCGGGCACTGAATTAACTGACACAAAAGTTTGGGATGGGTTGGAAAATGCAATTTATAACATCCAGGATGTGCTGTTGGGCCTCTCCCACCCACATCATGCTTCTCCTGCCTCAGTTCATCCCCCAAAGTGGATTAAACACACATTTTCCTTTCTTTCCCACCCTCCCAGCTGAGTTTTCCCCCCTGTGGCATCTCCAGCAGTGATTCCCTACAGGTCCTCTCCTGATTTTGGGTTTTCCTGGGAGAACTTGTGGTCCCACAGACTGTCCTTCCCATGGGGGCACTTCTGTGGGGTGCTGAGTGGATCCTCCAGTGATTCCATGCTGGGAAAGGCTGGAAGGTGCTGGGAAAGGCTGGAAGGTGCTGGCATGGGCTGGAAGGTGCTGGCATGTGTGGCCTCATTCCTGGTACTCCCCACGCCTGGAATTCCCCTGGAGAAGGCAGCAGGGCCTCTCTGTGACATCTCCCAACAAGTGGAACAGCCAAGGTGTGATGGCAGCCAGGGCAGGTGCTGCTGGGAGGTGCCAAAGCTTTTCCCAAGGGATTTTCCCCTGGCAGGGATGCTCTGTTCCACTCCTCAGAGTGGCAGAAATCCAGATGGCTTTGGAGAAATCCCACCTGCCCCAGCCAGCCTGGGCTGGGGTGAGCATCACTCCTGCATCCTGGAACAGATCCCAGAGGGACCCAGCACCCAGGAAGGACTGAGGAGCATAGCTGGGCCAGGGACATCCTGTTGCAGTAAGGTAGAAAAATCATAAAGAAAAATGATAAAATCAGGCCTGCTCTGGCTGGCCTGTTGTTTCTTCTAAGTCAAGTTTTGCAAGTTCCCACGTGAAAGCAATGCTGGTGTGAGCAGTTTGTTAACATCACAATCTACTCCTGGGTGAAAAAACAACTTACACCTGTATAAACTGTTTAGATACACCTGTTGGACAGAAAAGTGAAAACTATCTCTCACAAACAACTTTTCCTGCAGGTACACACCGAGAGTTTGAGTGACCAATCAACACAGGGTAACAACTCGTTATTAACCAATAATTAATAATTGGCAAGAAAGCTCCTGACCAATTGGAGTCCCACACGAGGTCTGGAAAACTGTATAGAAAGGAGTTATGTGAATAAAGAAGGGGCTTTTTGCACCGTGGAGACAATGGATTCTGTGGGATCCATTCCCACAACATCCCTGCACCATCCTGGCTGTCCCAGATCCTGATCCCACATCCCTCCCTGCTGAGCCCAGCCTGGGGATGAAACTCAGCCACTCAGAGTTTCTCTCTTCCAGTGATTCACTCCTGTGCTCCCAAAACTGGCTGATAAAGAGGTTTCCTACCCAGAAATTCAGCAATTCATCCAAACTGTGCCTGGTGACCCCCAAACCAGAGGATTTTCCAGAGCCAGGGCTGGATCCAACAGTGCCACGTGGAGTTTGTGGTCAGCTCCTGATTGGCATTTTGATTAAACATAGATTAAACCCCTGCTTTGGCATTTTGGGGTTTAATTGCTCCAGGAGATAAATTAGCAGCACGATTAAATTTAACAGATAGAAAATTATGCTCAGAGCAAGGAGTACAGCTGAGATTTCGGGGGTGAAGTGTTCCTGAGCTCCCAAACTCCCAGGACAAAGAGAACATCAATAATCCCGGAGGAGCTGGCACCGGGCAGGAACCTTGCAAGGAAAATTGGCACCTCTTGTCCCCTAATCAGAGCTGATGGGGACTTTAGAGCAGGATTTTGGTGCATTCACCTGCAGGACAGAGACCCAGCCAGATCCTCTCTGAGTCACAGGCACTGGCACAGGCTGAGGTGGTGGAAAATGAGGCACTGAGGGAATTTTGGGAGCAGGGTGATGCTCAGGGACATCCTTGGCTTCCCAAGGCACAGAAGACCGCAGCATCTCCAGCTAATCCAGTTTTTAACTCCTCTCTGAACTTCCAGCTCCCCCTCTCCCCTCTGGGGTTGAACTGTTCCTGCTCCCCCTGCAGATCCATGACCCTGCAGGTGGGAAATGGAAGGATTTGGGCTGAATTCTGCCCCCATCACTCAGCAGCTCCCAGTCTCTCACCAGCAGCCCCGACCCAACGCCACCATTTCCTTCCCCTCATTTCCCTCGGCATAATTGATATTCTGGCTCGTTAGGTTTTAATGCACAGCCTCCAGAGCTTATTTAAAATTCACTGACGCTTCCCTGCTCCAAAGGATTTAAGAGCCGGAGGAGGGGAAAAAAAATCCAAAGGGTTTGTGGAATTCCGCACAGCCCCGGAGGCAAAGGACGGAGCGGCTCCATCTGCTCCGCAGTGCAGGGAGCGAGTAAATCAGGGGCTGACGCAGCATCCCTCCCCTCCCTCGGCAGCACCGCTGCTCCTCTCCTGCCGGGCACATGGAGAAATGCCGAAATGCCCTCCAGCCGCGGGGAACATTCCTGCCTCCATTCCCGGCGTCCTCAAAGAGGGAGAGAGGCAGATCCGGGACACTGTCCTGACTGGAGCATTGCNAATGCCAGAGTGGTTTGGGTTGGAGGCACCTCAGAGATCACCAGGTTCCAAGCCCTGCCAAGGGCAGGGACCTTCCATGAGGGATGGGGGCATGGCCACAGGGATGTGCTTCCCGTGCCACGATGGAAACCAGGCTTTTCCTTTCCTTTTCCCTTTCCCTTTCCTTTTCCTTTCCTTTCCTTTCCTTTCCTTTCCTTTCCTTTCCTTTCCTTTCCTTTCCTTTCCTTTCCTTTCCTTTCCTTTCCTTTCCTTTCCTTTCCTATCAAGGAAATAAACCCCTTCCCAGGGGATTCTCACCAAGATTTGGGACAGGGATTTGGGATCAGCAGGGTTTCTCCCTGGCTCGCTGATCAGTAGGGAGTGGGCACCCCCTGAGCTGCACAGCATCCCTGGGGGAAGGAGAGATCCTGTGAATTTTCCTCTCTTTTTCCCCTAATTCCCACTGAACCCAAACCCACGTTCCAGGACAAGCTGTGAAATACTCCAGAGTCAAGGAAGATGAGACAAGGAGCAAGAGGGGAAAGCAAATCAAGTTCTTCTGCTGCCTGATACTTCTTTTTCTTCCTTTCTTCTTGTTTTCCTTCCCTTTTTTCTTTTATCTTCCCTTTCTTCTATTTTCCCTTCTCTTTCCTTTTACACCCCCGCCTTTTTCTTCCCTTTGTTCTTTTCCATGGAATCATTAAGGTTAGAAAAAGCCTCTCTAAGATCATAGGATTCAAATTTGCTTCTCTTTCTTCTTTTTATTCCCTTTCTTCTTCTTTTTCCCCCCCCTTTCTTCTTTTTTTCTCTTTCTTCTTTTCCCCCTTTCTTCTTTTTTCCTCGCTGTCTTCTTTTTTCCCATTTCTTCTTTCTTCTCCCCTTTCTCTTTTCCAGCCTGTTTTTCCTTTTCTCACTCCAGTTGCCTCCCAACAACCCAGGAACCTCTCACCCCACAGAGCCAAGAACCGGAGGCTCAGGAGAGAGGATGGAAAGGGAAATTCAAAGGATGTTAAAATCCTCAAGGACAATCACGGACTGTGCATCTTCGCCCCCAAGGCTGAGACATTTCTTCCTCCTCTTCCTGCTTTTTCCACTCCAAAAGAAAAGAAAAATAAGCAGGGAATGAACCGAGTGAATGTTTGAGAGCAAATCCCTTCGCTCGGAGCCGCTCCGGGAATGGAGCGCGGCCTCTCAAAGGAGAAGGGTTTTTTACTCCCGAAAATGACCCGCTAATGGCATTCCAGAGGCACCGGGGCAATCCAAAGGCACAAAAGCTCTGGCCAGAGGCAGGTTTGGTGGGATGCGTTTGTCAGCAGCTCCCCCGCTGTGCCCGCAGCCCACCCTGAGCTGGAATTGCTCAGGGAAGCAGGGATAGGGAAATGCTCCCCCCGAAATCCTCTGGAGGCGAGGTTGGACTCCTGCGCTGCTCCCACCCCAAAATCCACCCAGCCCCCAGCTGTGCCGAAAGTCCAGAAGGATGCCAAGGTCCAGCCCCTGGCCCAGCCTTTCCCAGGGCTACTCCCCAAAACGCAGCCCCCGGGAACCAAAACAGCTCCAAAATCAGATTTAACCCCAGGAAACCAAGAGGGGGAAAAGGAATCCAAGAACCCCAGAAGGATTTGGGTTGGAAAGGACCTTAAAGCTCATCCCATTCCACGGGCAGGAGCAGCTCCCACTATCCCAGGATGCCCCAAGCCCTGAGTTTCATTTTAAGCCCAGCTCAGGATCCCTCAGCTCCCTCCTCTCTCCCAAGAGAGAAGCAGACAGGGAGCCAAAGCCTCCCCCCGGGGGTCCCGAAGGATTCTGCCTTTGGAATTGCGGTGTTGATTGTCGGACACAACAAAGGCAGATCCCACAAAGCCTCTCCTCTCTCTGCTGTGAGAGCTGAGCCACAAAAACGGGAGGTGCCAGCTTGGAGAAAGGATTGAATGGAACACAGGGAGAGCTGGGCACTGCTCAGGGGCAATTAATTATTGTAAAAGCTGCAGAGACAAGTTCATAAAAGCCCCGCTGAGGAGGCTGCTGTCATCAGGCTGAAAAAGATTGATTTAAAAAAATAGAATATACAGGACAAAATAGTTCAAAAGGGAGCAAAAGGGATGAGAGCAAGAGGTGCTTGGAAGAAATCCGTGGTTCCTGTCCGGCTCTGGAGCCAGCAGGTGCTGGAAACGCTGCTGAAAATGCAGAGAAATTTGGGTTATTTAATACAGGAGATAAAGACCGAGATGATGCCTTTGTGCCAAAAGCCTGATGAGATGTTTTGTATTGCAAAACAAACCAAAATAAACCAATAAATGGAGATTGTTAATGCCAAACTTCTCAAAAATCAGCAGGATCTGGAGCAATTGAATTGAAGAGGTTTGAAAGCGTTGGCCAAGGAGTTATTTCTAGATATTATTTAAATATTTTTCCTGCTTTTTAAGGTGTTTTTAAAAGCCCACTTTGAATTCCAGTGGGGTTATTTATTTCCTCTTGGATTCAAACAATCCAAGCTGTTGGGCTGACACTGAAGCCAGGCAAAACCAAGGCAAGATCTGAAACAGGACTGGCTTAATGAAGAAATGAGATTTAATTAGTGCCAATCAGGACACATTTTGGAAAAGCAGATTTCATTATCCCAGCTTTCCCTGAGATTCCCAAACGAGTTTGGTTTGACTGTGGGTGATGTTTGGATGGAGAAGCTGGAACAGCCTAAAAACCACCAGGAAAAGCTGTGAAAGCTCCAAGCAGCTGCTTCCCAAATGCAGGGAAGGGAGCACTGGCTGCTGATGGGAACAGCAGCCTGGAATTACAGCTCCTGGAGTAATGAAAGCAGATTTTGGGTAGCACCAAAGCTCAGGGTGAAAAATTCCTTAAAACAGAGAGTTTGGGAATGGGGAAACAGCTGGGGAATCAGAGCTGGAGGTTCCTTCTCCTTGACCCTGTCTGGATGGGCACACACATCCAGTCTGGGATGTTGATGATCCCTGCGGCTCCAATCCGGGCTCCATCCCTGGGTCTACCTGCTGGCAGTGATTTTCCAGGCTGGGTTTGTGCTGTGGCTTTTATTTCTCTCCTGGGAAATCAGCAGCGAGCTCTGCAACAGGCTGCCAAAAAAGAAAAATGAAAAAAGACCAAAAAAAAAAATTAAAAAAAAAATCACTTATTAGGACAATGCGAGAAGGGAAGAGCTGGGAACTGGGATGGATCCAGGCAGGCAGTGAGGGAGGCATCGGCACAGGGGCAGGGATGCTGCCCATGGCACCCTGGGAAACGGGGATGGAGTGCAGGAGGATGCCAGAGCCAGGATTCCTCCCGGGGAACGGGAGGAGCAGCCCGGGGAGGAAAGGCAGAGGCTCCTCCTGCTCCGCAAAGGCGAGCGGGGCCAGCGGGAAATTCCCTGCTCGCCAGGGCTCCGTCCCTGCTCGCCAGCCCGGCTGCTGCCCCTCGGGGCACCGGGGGACAGGACGGGACCCCCAGCGCCGCAGGGTCACCTCTGGGCAGGGCAGGGGGGTGGCCGCCTTCCCGTCTCTCGGAGGAGAATTCCGGACAGGGAATTAATTCATCCCGGGAGCTCAGCGGCACCTCGGCTTTGCGAGGTCTGGGAGCTCGGGGACGCTCCAGCATCCCCGTGGGGACGCATCGCTGTCCTCTCCTCCTCCCTGGGCTCTGCCCAGCCACCGATTCCCGCTCCAGACACCCTTCCCAAGCCGGGATTGATTTCTGCCCGTCAGTTCCACCAGTGGAACATTGACGGAACGTGGATTCCAACGCCTCGGTGCCGGCACCTCCCGCTGCCTCGGGGACACATCTCCTTCCCACCACATCCCCAACCTCAGCCAGCCTCTGGCAGAGCCCAGACGCTCCCATCACGCTTCCCTGGAGAGTTCTACACTCAGACTGGATCTTCTGGCTCGTCTCAGGCCGTGGCCTCCGTGTCCCCACCCGCTGCCCCTCCTCCAGGAAGAAGCAGGAGAGAGGAGCAGGAAGGATGGATGACAGCAGGTCTGGTGCTCAGGGACACGGAGCCAGGGAGTGACAAGGTTGGATGAAGCCTCCAGAGGTGACTCAGCCCTCGGGAGGACACCCAAGGATGCACATCCAGCTGCAGTGAGCCGTGGATCCAAGCTCTTCCCAGCACCACGGATCACTGGCAGTGCCTTTGCTGCTTCCGAGGCAAAGCAGCTCAGGCTGAACTTTCCTGAGCTTCCCGAGGCTTTGCTGGATAAATGTGTGGAGGGGACACACTGCAGGGAATTGCCACATGGAGAAGGCTCCCAGCAGGATCTCTCCTGGAGAATGCAGGGATGAGCTCTGATCCCCTCGGAGGAGGTTAATTCCTGTGATCAGCACTGTCCAGGGGGGAGAACATTACACAGATATCAGCAATTATCCCATAAATCCAAACACGAGAATGGCTGCAATTAATAGGATCCCACATGGGCACTAATTACCCGTCTGTGGGAGGGCAGGAGGGAGCCTGGGACCCACTGGAGCAGCAGATCCCAGCACCAGCTGGGAATATTATTGGAAATCCCAACATGCCAAAACAGGAGCATCAGGAGTGACTGAGGGGCTCCAGGGTTCTCCTGCCTCCCAGAGCCCCCAGTGGGTTCAGGGCCTTCCTCAAAGCTCCTTAAAGGAAGGATTCCTTTTCCAGGAATCCAAACCCTCTCCTGGCAGCACCGTGGCACGTTCCCAGCCCTCGGGTGTGCTGGTCCATGGCACTGCTGTCACACAGGATTTCACCCTGTAAAATCACCCCCATCCTCACCCTCCCTGCCTCAGGGGCTGCTCATCCCCCCAGGACCATCCCCAGGGAATGCAGAGAGCACCGTGCCTGCTCCAGGCCTTGTTTTGGGAATATGAGAGCACAGGAACACCAAGCACAGCCCCATGAAACCACCCAGCCCCTTTGCCTTCATGTCCCATCCCGTGGATCCCAGAGCCACCTCCCCTTGTGCCAACAGGTTGGAGCTGCTTCCTCCCAACTTTCAGCTCCTCCAAGAGGGATTTTCCCCTTTGCAGAGAGCAAAACCACTTTACTCCTTGAGTAACCTGTTGGTCCCTACTCCCAGCACGCAGATCAGGCTGTGGAGGGCGAGGCATGTCAGGAGGAATTAAATCAAGTGTCAGGAGAAAATTCCAGGGGGAAGGCACTTCCCTGGTTCATATTGCCAAGCAATTATCCCCGTGACAGCCCGGACGGCCGCGCTTCATCGCGGCTGGGAGAGGGAACGGTGCAGACCAGCTCATCCAGAGCTCCTTTCCCAGCCCCACTGTGGTGATCAGCAGCACACTGATCACTGCTGCATTTGTCAGCCCCCAGTGACCCCTGGGTGTGCCACAGCCGAAGGATTCCCAAGGAAAAGCAGCTCTGCCAGGGAAAGGCTGGAGATTTCTGCCTTCCGCCACCGGCACCAGCCGGGCTCAGCCATCCATCCTGGGATGGTTTGGGCAGTGAAATGGAAAGCCAAGGTCAGGATTCCATCGGAACACAAAGGGATTGGATGTGCTTCCATCGGGAGCACAAAGGGACTCCACGAGGCGGGGACACGGCCCCGGGTGACGGCTGCCCCCGGAGTGACACGGGCGGGGTCACCGAGGCAGCACTAACGGGGCCAGCCCGGCTCTCTGGGTTTGTTCAGGCACAGAATTCATCCCTGGTGTCTCATCAGCCATCCCGGGAGCCCACCCAGCCTCCAGGGTGGGGTCACAGAATTCACAGAATCCCAGAATCACAGAATCCCAGAATCACAGAATTCACAGAGTCACAGAATTCACAGAATCCCAGAATTCAAAGAAACCCAGAATCACAGAATCCACAGAATCCACAGAATCCCAGAATCCACAGAATCACAGAATTCACAGAATCCCAGAATCCACAGAATCACAGAATTCACAGAGTCACAGAATCCACAGAATCACAGAATTCACAGAATTCACAGAATTCACAGAATTAAAAGAATCCCAGAATCCCAGAATTCACAGAATTCACAGAATCCCAGAATCACAGAATTCACAGAATTCAAAGAATCCCAGAATCCACAGAATCACAGAATCACAGAATTCCCAGAATTCAAAGAATCCCAGAATTCAGAGAATTCACAGAATCACAGAATCCCAGAATCACTGGGTTGGAAGAGACCTTCAAGACCATCGAGTCCAACCCAGCCCCAACCCCTCAGCTAAACCCTGGCCCCCAGTGCCACATCCAGGCTGTGTTGAACACACCCAGGGATGGGGACTCCACCACCTCCCCGGGCAGCCATTCCACAACTTTATCACCCTTTCTGTAACAAAGTTTTTCCTGATATCCAACCTACATTTCCCTTGGTGCAGCTTGAGACTGTGACCTCTGGTTCTGTCAGATCCTGGAGAAAGAGCCCAGCCCCAGCTGAGCACAGGCACCTTTCAGGGAGCTGCAGAGAGTGATGAGGGCACCCCTGAGCCTCCTTTTCTCCAAGGTCAGCACAGGACACCAAAAAATACCCCCAGACAGAGATTTGGGGTGGAAAATGCAGCAAAGGAGCAGGGAGGGAGTCAGGGCATCAAACCCCAATCCAAGCATCAGCAGGATTTTTCAATCCTGGCACAACCACGCTGAAAAAAAAGGAAAATTCTCCAGAGGTAAAAAGCTTCTGGAGAAGGGAAGGTTGTGGGGAGACCTCACAGCACCTCCTGGTATTTGAAGGGGGTACAAGGGAGCTGGAGAGGGAATTTCGTCAGGAACTGGAATGGCTTCAAACCAAAAGAGAGGGGATTTAGATGGGATATTGGGAAGGAATTCTTCCCTGGGAGGGTGGCAAGTCCCTGGACAGGTTTCCCAGAGAAGCTGTGGCTGCCCATGAATCCCTGGACATGTCCAAGGCCAGGTTGGACAGGGCTTGGCTTGCAAGGTGTCCCTGCAGGAGGTTGGATGGGATGAGATTTAAGATTCTTCCACTTATTAAACCAAACTCATCCCTGGGACTTGGACACTCTCACCAGCTGCTCTTCCCAAGATAAGGTGGTTTTGTTCCCCAGCTGTGCTCAGGACACTGCTCTGAGCTGGGACAGGGAGGTTTGGGGCTGTGCCTGGGAATCTGGGCTGCCAGATGGAGCCAGGGGGACCTTCCCTCCCCTGGCCCTTGCTCCTGTCACACAGAGCTTTTCCAGGTAAATATTTGCACCCTGGAGAACCAACAGGAAAACAAAGCCAGCACCAGCTGGGGTCCTGAGGAAGAGTTTCTGACTCTGTCCATCCCTGTTCATAAAACCCAATTCCTGGCTGAGCTGGGATCATCTGGGAGAGGTGTTTCATTGGCACTCGCTGCAGGAGCCTTCCAGGCCCCTGCCAAGCTGGGATGGACCAGGAGGGGAGCAGCAGCTGCTCCTGCTCTGCTTCCAATGATGCCTCAGGTTTCAGCTTTTATGTTTTTCAGATTCTGTGCTGCTTTAGTGTGGAGTTCTGAGCTTCACATGAGGAGATGGTGAGCTCTCTGCACAGAGCAGGGAGACAAAACAATTCCTGCTCCAGCTGGAGACCAAGGACAAATGATCCAAATCTCAGGCCCAAGAGCAGAAACAATGTGGAATGAAGAGCAAAAAATGAGAAGGGTGGGACTGCATGAGCTAAAGCTGTAACTGGACAATGAACTCCAGGATGCAAATGGAGCAGAGCTGATCCCAGTGGGAGCCCCCGGGAGCGGCCGTGCATTTTGGGACCGTTTTGGTTCCTCTTGGGTACAGCCCTGGCTGGGCTCTGGTGCTGCCCAAGGTGCATCCATTGAGGCTTCCTAATAAATCCCAGCTTTATTCTTTAGCTCTGGCCAGCCTCTGTTCTAGGCCAGCCTTCACAAGGCATCACCAACAGCAGGGGAATGTCAGGAACAGCTCTGGCTCCTCCTGACACCCACCCAGCTCCCACAGCTCCCACAGGAAAAGGGATTTTTTCCCATTTGTTCCCTGTGCCAGACCAGGCTGTGGAAGATCAGGCTGCCATTCCCAGCCCTGCTCCATCCCACAGGTCAGGAGCATCCTCCTGCCTCACAGGGCAGCTTCCAGCAGGGTCATTCCTTGGGGAGAAGCTGAGCTGGGAGAGCCCCATTCCACACAGGCATCCCACGGCAGCTCCCTCAGCAGCTTTTACCATCATTCCCCAAACTTTTGGTCATCCAGAGGAGCTCCCATCACCACAACTGTTGCAGTAAGGCAGAAAAATCATAAAGAAAGGCTTCATAAAATCAAGCCTGCTCTCCTGGAATCAGTGACTGGCCTTGTCACGCTGGCACTTTGCAAGTTCCCAC
>VZRH01007341.1:241403-270441 GCA_013397555.1 Urocynchramus pylzowi | reverse complement strand
ATATATATATATATCTCCAGCAAAAGAAGACTTTCAAATATGTATATATATATCTTCAGCAAAAGAAGACTTTCACACTGCTTTCCTTAGCAGCAACAGTTCAAATGCAGACACTGCAGAAAGGGAAAAAGAGAAGTAAATTGTGAGACTATAGAAAAATTGCAGGGGAAAGCAGGGTTTAGATCACTGAAGGCTGGCATGGTGAGTGAACCTAAATGTTTCACTGTTTCTTGCTCACTGGATAAATATTTAAGTTTAAAGTCAGGGGAAACTTATTCTTAAGGGTGAAAAAAAGCAAACTCTGAAAGTGTTTTGACAATGTAAAATACATCCTCTCCCAAGCTAGCTGATGTAAAGAAAGCAGCCTTTTAACATGCCTGGACAAGCTTTAAAAATGACTCAATAAATTGTAGAATTCAGCACATTTTCTTCCCAATTATTTTTGAAGAGATTCTGACAAATGCTTTCTAAAGGAGGAATGGCAGACTGTCTGTTTTATTTTAGTTTTATGGTACTTTTATTTTTATCCTGTCATGAGAAGCAAATGGCAGAGCTATGATTAGGATAAGCCATGTAAGAGGGCTCAATCTGCACAATTTATAGTGCAGCTTGCTTTAATCTGTCAGGGAATGTGTGTTATATTGCCTTTCAATAGAGGAGAGAGCTCTGGCTATATATGTTAATAAATTCCAGCCAGACAGTCCTAAAAGATGCCAACAATTGCTGGAAGTACTTGGAGCAGAAACTGTCTGCATTATTGAATCCTTGGAGGACTCTTTTGGATACTGTGGATTTCTTGAGCAAAAAACAGACAAAGAAAGCCCCCAGGAACTCTGCTACTCAAAAAACCTTTGGGAAAAACATTCAAAATGTAGTTACCATGGTATTTTTATTAATTAGTTTTTTAATATTTACCAGCCTGATAAAATCAAAGTGATTATTATTATTATTATTATTATTATTATTATTATTATTATTATTATCAGTGATTTCAAGAATTTGGGGTAATTTTTTTGTGAATTTTTTTCTTTCCTCTTCCCAGTTTTGAATTTTTATGCTGTGAAGCCCCTGAAGTTGTGATTTCAGTGCCACCCAAATCACAATGCACATTTGTTTATATATATTTAGTAAATCTGAAANAAGAATTTGGAGTAATTTTTTTGCGAATTTTTTTGTTTCCTCTTCCCAGTTTTGAATCTTTATGTTGTGAAACCCCTGAAGTTGTGATCTCAGTGCCACCCAAATCACAATGCACGTTTGTTTATATATATTTAGTAAATCTGAAAATCCACACTTGACACGGAGTGTTTCCCCCTGTTTATTTATGGTTTTTATTGGAATGCCACTGCCATCTATTTTCAAATCTTCCCCTTCCTGATGGATTGATTTTCTGTGCTGAGGTAAATGTGATAGGAAAATTAGATGTAGTATTTGCACTGATAGTTTCTGGGTTTGGATTCTTCAACAAGCTTTGAAAGTTGAATTACAGGATTCTTGAAATGCCATGTAAAATAATTGAGGGTTCTTACAAAAAAAGTGCTTTTCACATTGTTCTCCGTGGCTGTTTTCACAGTGGGAGTTGCAAGAAAAAAGTCACAGGTGTCAAAACTGAATGTTACTCTAATCCCAAAGGAGAAGAAACAGCCTCTTCTGGTTAAGGTTATGAAAATGAAATTTATGATCTTTTCCAGAAAAGGCAAAGGATTTGCTTTAAGTAGTGGCATAGATAAAAAGCCCAAACCACACCTGGCATTATTGCATTATTGCAGTCCAAATTCACATTTAAAACTGGGTAAGGAATAATGAAGCCTTCATGATAGGCACAGGAAAGCAGTAATATAAGAAAAAAAAAAGTAATTATAATTAAAAAAAAAGAAATTATAATCTCACATTCACCAGTAAATCTAAGTTGCAATGTTACAATAGCGAATGCTCGAATTTCCTATGTCAGGTTATCTTCTGAGGGTCTAAAAAAGCCAGAAAAATTGTACTCAAAAGAGCCATAAACATATTTTTTCCTAAAAGAGCAGGACCATCTTTCTTGACCTGTGAAATACTTCCATCAATGAAATATTCTTCATATCATAGATGGAATTTTTAAGAATATTCCCTGGTCTATGGGATTGTGGCCTTTCATCATTCAGAATCTGTGCTGATGTTTTGGTGACATCATGGAATTATGGAATGGTTTGGGTTGGAAAGAACATTAAAGCCCATCCAGTGCCACCTCCTGCCATGGGCAGGGACACTTTCCACTAGCCCAGGCTGCTCCAAGCCCCAATGTCCAACCTGGCCTTGGGTACTTCCAGGGATCCAAGGACAGCCACAGCTTCTCTGGGCACCCTGTGTCTCCCCTCCCTCCCAGGGAATGATTCCTTCCCAATATCCCATCTAAATCTTCCCTCTCTTAGTTTAAAACTGCTCCCTGCTTTTCCATCACGACTGGCAGATGTAAAACATCACTGTGCAGGAACAAATTCCTTCATTCCTGACCTCTGGGGCTTTTAGAATGTAGAAAAGCAACATTCTAAAGCTGCTTTTTCTGACTTCCCAATAGCAGCATCAAATGCACATGAATACCTCCCCTATGACAGGATGCAGACAAAAACATGCTTTCCCCTCTTCTGGACTTCTGTAGAGTAGGACTGAAACTGCCTCTAAGCTGGAGAGATGTGATACTTCTCTGACATAAAGGAGTATTATCTCTGTTCCACAGTTTGGTTGGGCAACAGGGCACTGGGCAGACTGAAGAATGTTGGTTTGCTCCAGGATTTTAACTAGATGGGTAGAAATCCCATTTAAGCTGGTAAAGTAAAGTTACTACATCTTTTATTTGCTCCCTCTCCAAAGAAGGAACAAAGTAAAATAAAAATATTTCAGTGGTCTGAAATGCCACTTGCTTAAAAAGTCACTAGATAAATCCTATAAAATACCTGATTGATAAGATATTTTTTGCCAACTCATCAATCAAGACAATGCCAGAATTAGAATAGATAACACCTGCAATTGAATTAATGCAGGTGCTTTTCCAGCTCCCTATGGCAAGGAGGGAGTCAGCCTCTTTTCCCAGGCAACCAGTGCTAGAACAAGAGGAAAGGCTTCATGTTGCACTAGGGGAGGTTCAGGATGGATATTAGGGAACATTTCCTTGCTGAAAGGCTGGCCAAGCACTGGTAGAGACTGTCCATGGAAGGGGTGGAGTCACCATCCATGGAAGTGTTCTAAAACTGAGCAGATGTGGGACTTTACAACATGGTTTACTGGGCATGGAGCAATCAGTTGAAGGTTGGACTTGACGACCTTGGAGGTCTTTTCCAACTTTAATGATTCTATGATTCCATAGCCATAATAATTTTTAAGTGTACAATAGACCATGTTGTGAAAAGGAGATACTATTTTTTATTAGACCCATTTTTTTCCTATAGAAAAAGCACACAAAGTTGTGGACCAACAGGATTGATTTAAAAAAGCAGGTCTGTTCTGTCTCGAGTGAAGCTCCAGCTCAGCCTGCTTCTGCAGTGCTCAACTCAGTCTGAATTGGTTAATTTAAAACCCACCAGGATGGGAAAACCCCACAAACATGTTGCTTTTGGTGTGCTATTGTCTGAGTGGAAAGCACTCCCTGAACCCCACATCATCTGAACCATCTGCTCCATAAAACTGCAAACTCGCCTCGCAACTCAAATTCAACAATTTCATCCCAATTTATTGCCAAGATATTGCCTTTTCAGTGGTTGACCTCTGAAGCTGGATGTCAAGCACTCAATTATTTTCTCACATCAGAAAGTTCTCCCAAGAAGTGATTGAATTCTTCTGGAATGAATTTTTGCTGAGGCACACCAAACTCTCTTATGAGGCACTGTGGATTGTACGGCGCTAACGCTGTTATGGGCTCCCTCCCTCAGCACTGCACCTGCCTGTAAAACAGGTTATCCTCCCAAATGGTGACCTTACCAACAGCCCAGGATTAAAACTTACCTCACTCTTTCATTTTAATCTTTCCAGGAAGCTTTCAGTCTGTTTTAATAAAAGATTGTCTAACAATTTAATAGAGAACAACTCAGTGCAGAATGTTTTTTTATTATGAGGGGCTGTGGAAGTCTTAAGGATATTATTACCACCTCTGGTAAGAACTTGGGATTCATTATAAAAGTTACATCTTTTACAGTAATTTCTGCCAAGCCTGGCTGGTATCATCACTGCTGTATCATAGCAGAGGCTGCAAAGAGTAACTAAAACACTGGGAAATTGAGATGCAGCCCCAAGCCCTCTGGACCTCATTTACTGTCAGTGTCCATTCACTTCCACATCTTGACACATCTTCCAGCTAATGAGCAAGAACAAAGTTTACAGGCTTCACTCATTAAAATGTAGAGCCCAGATCTCATTTGCATGAAGCCCAAGGTACGTTTTTGCCCTTAACAGTTCTTTAGGTGCTCTCTTTTGGCTGATCACATAAAATGAGGGAAAAGAAGGGGAAATGCACCATCCACTAATTGAACAAAGGGATGAGTTTAAAATGGGTAAGGGCAGCAATGCACTGAATTCCCAGAGGCACCTGCCCGAATGGAGGCAGTTCCTTTGGAGCACTGCCTTCTCTCTGCTCCCCTCTCTGCTGGCTTTTTCCACTTCCCCAAGGAAAATTTATAATATCGTCTAATTATAACTCCATACCTCGTGGCACTTCCAGCCAGCCTGTAAAAAGCAATTAAAATAGAATATGCAGAAGGAATATAAACCCTCTTGATTCAGATATTATCTAAATCTCCAATTAGAAGTTACAAAAACACTTTTCCTGGAGGTGAGTTAGTCTGTAATTGTCTTATTGCAGTTGTCAGAGACTTTTCCCCTTTCTATCTAAATTCTTAACAGGGTGAAGGGTTTGGGGCTTTCAAAAACTAATAGAGATCAGGCAAGCTGAGCAGTGCCACTGTCACTTTGTCACCAGGTTTGCTCAGTGTTTCACCTGAGCCTCAGGCAAATGCTGAGGGTGGGAGTTACACACTTCACTGGATGTACCAACATTTTTCATGTAACATGAAAAACTCACCAAATATGGTATTCATTGTACCCAAATTTCATTATTTGGGAGCCAAACTCATTGCATCTGGGCCTGGTGACTCATAGGGAGCTTCCCTGCATGTTGGTTCTGTAATTCCATCAATAATATCTTTCTTCTGGGAGTTGGTGTAGAAGGAGCTGACTTGACCTCAAGTTTTCCTTCCCTTCTCTCACTCTTTTTTCAAGACAAAAAACTTTACTAATGATTACTTTTAATGGAGGATCCTTTTTTCTTCTTTTCTTCTGAATGAATGATAGGCTATTAAGATGAATTCTTAAAAAAATCCTGAATTTTTCATTTGAGTTTGACACACTTTCTGTAACTTTCCACTACACAATCTGTGTTGCATCTGAAAAAAACTACTTGGCTGCATTTCCTTTTTTACACAAAACCATGACTTTTTTGGGTCACGTTACATTTTAAGTTAGTTTACTGGAACCAAGCCATTTTACTTGATTCATTTATTCATTTCATTTCATTTCATTTCATTTCATTTCATTTCATTTCACTACTCATTTATCTGCTGAAACACAGTCTATAATTTCTGTTCTTTACTGGCTTCACAGTAATTATGTAACATATTACAAGCTAAAGATTTAGTCTTAAGCTTATGACTTAAAAAAATAATTAAAGCACTCTGCTTTTTGTCTGAATGAGGCAAAAGTACACAGGATAAGAATCCCATAATTTCCAACTAAAGGAAGCAGTACGAGGATCTTAAGATCACTAAGAAAAATAAGAAGATGAGGAGGAATAGAAGAAAATTACTTTATCATTAGAAAATAAACACTTCACATATTGATCTGGCTTAGCACAAATACACAATTCATATTGCCAAAAATATCAAGTACATTTCAGACTTTTATCTTTGCAACATATACAGAGAACAATTACTCTTTGTATAAAACCAGCAAGGTGTATAAACTAATTTACTGCCTCAATGCCTGTAATTAATGTTTCCTAACTCAGCTCAGGTCATACAGACCACATTACACCTGTAATTCCCCCAGGTCATTGGTAGTACATCTCTACAGAGCTGCTCAAAACCATTCCCAGGCCATGTTTTCTCTCTGGAAAGTGAAGATTACTGATCCTGCTGTTTCCCTGGAGGACTAGAACATCACCAACACCATAAATTCTGTAAAGACTGTGTAATTTGACAAAGAATTAAGCAAAATACAGGAGAAATTGGAGAAATTACTGTAGGAGAAATTGGAGAAATTATGGTAGAAGAAAAATAGTGCATTATTTCAACTGCCAGAGGGCAGGGCTAGCTGGGATATTGGACAGCAATTTCTCCTGTGAGGGTGGGCAGGCCCTGGCATAGGGTGCCCAGAGGAGCTGTGGCTGTCCCTGGNGTTTCCCTGGAGGACTAGAACATCACCAACACCATAAATTCTGTAAAGACTGTGTAATTTGACAAAGAATTAAGCAAAATACAGGAGAAATTGGAGAAATTACTGTAGGAGAAATTGGAGAAATTATGGTAGAAGAAAAATAGTGCATTATTTCAACTGCCAGAGGGCAGGGCTAGCTGGGATATTGGACAGCAATTCTTCCTGTGAGGGTGGGCAGGCCCTGGCATAGGGTGCCCAGAGGAGCTGTGGCTGCCCCTGGATCCCTGGAAGTGTTGTTGAAGCAATCTGGGATAGTGGAAGGCGTCCCTGTCATGGCAGGGGGTGGCTCTGGATGGACTTTGAGATCCTTTCCAACCCAAACCAGTCTGGATTCAGTGAGACCACAGTGTCAGTGTCTTTCTGATATGGGATTTTTTGTAAGAATTGAGCAGGACTGTGCAGACATGCTCCTTACAGTGAGACCTGGTGTGGTGAGGAGCTGGGATCTGTTAGGTGGGCACTGCACCAGCCCACCTGGAAAGTCTTGCATGTCACTAAAAACCCCTTTGAGCCTGGAAGGAAAACTCTCTATCTATCAAGTGGTCCTTTCTCTTTTCTCCCCCTATTCACCCCACATCTCATTAGCCCTCCCACAGCTGGAGTTGTGAATATCCCTGCTCAGTCTCTGCACTTTTCCTTTGAACATTGGCTATGACAGATAAATGATCCTTCTTTAATTCCTGTCTAATGGGCTCCACTGGAATGTAGTCCACCATAGATTTTAAAATTCCTTCAGCAGATGCAGGAGCTCATTATCCATCTTCCTTTGCAGCTCAAGCACATGTGGCTGGGGTATTGCTCTATTAATCATGAGAACCCAAAAGCCTGTTTTGATTTAAGAACCCTGAACTCTCCATTAAACTAATTTCTGTCTGTCAGTCATAACATTAATGATATGATTAACACATGTTAAAGTAACATTAAAGGCTCTGATTTCAACTTGGAAATGAGAGAAAGTGTGTACAGAAGGGTTTTCTCTTGGCTTTTGTCTCGTGGAAGTTTTGGTGGTTATTTTAAATATTTTGCTTGTAGCTATAAGGGAAGAAAAGACATTTCCAGCCCAAAAGTGATCAACAGAATTGCATTGTGATAAGAAATGGGTAGTTTAATATTCAGGTGTCTAAGCGCAGTTAGAAAGACTGTTTTTAACATGACATAAATTCCAATTCTAATTTCTCTTTGAAAGTAAAATTTGACATTAAATAATAATGTGAAAAGCTCTGTGCCCTTATTGGCATATGGACAGCATATTATTCTCAGATGTTTCTTGGAAACCCTGGCTGAAGTCATATTCTGCATATATTGCATCTATTTACTGTATATATTAAATATATAGATCATATATTTATTGCAGATATGGCATAAATGTTACAAAAAGCAGAGAGAGAGAGAAATATGTCACACACTGTTGCATGGAATATGGTGGGATTTTATTTTAGGCCTGGCTTTGATTTTCTACACCTTTATACATTCTGGTATTCCTAATCCAATTATTTGCAGTAATTCAAACCATTTAAATGTTTTTGCTCAGTCTGGGGGAAAATGAAAATGAAGAAAGTATTTAGAAAGAGATGCGAACAGAATTTACGCCGTTGAAGCTATAGAAATATTGATGAAACAGCTGCTGAAATTAGGTCCCTAAATATCTTTAAGAATCCAATGGATTTCTCAAAGGCAAAGAAATAATTCACATTGAATCCAAACACAGAGCCTAAGTATATCACAGGTAGAACTGAGGCCCTTTGGAAGTCAAGGGTAAAATTACATTTCTTTGGAGCCAAGGTCACAAAGCTGATTTTTCCTTCAGGGCCAATTCTCAAAGGCAATTTTATTGTTCTCTTGCTAGAGTTGATGAAAGTTTTTCTGTAGTGATACATAGCCCAGTAACTTGCAGTAAGCCAATTCTGCTATTACTTCACTGATAATTGGAATTTTCATAAAATCATTTAGGTAGGAAAAGACCTCTGGAATCATCAGGCCAAACCGTAAACCCAGCACTGCCAAACCCTTACTGAGCCATTCCCTAAATACTGACATTTTATGGTCCTGCATTTGGCACGATGCAGTGATCAATCCCATAAACACCCAGTGAGAGCTTGGCTGCTGGGCAAGCAACATTTTAGGCAGAATGGCTCAATTTTGTTGGCTAAAATTCTCTTTGTCCATTCTCTCTATTGATGATTATAAATTCAGGAAAATAATTTTTTTTACCCTTCTTACAGAATTATGGAATTTCAGAATGGTTTGGATTGGAAGGGACTTTAAGACCACTTTGTTCCACCCCCTGCCATGGGCAGGGACACCTCCCACTGTCCCAGGCTGCTCCAAGCCCTGTCCAACCTGGCCTTGGACACTGCCAGGGATCCAGGGGCAGCCACAGCTTCTTTGGGCACCCTGTGCCAGGGCCTCCCCACCCTCACAGGGAACAATTCCTTCCCAATATCCCATCTAACCCTGCCCACTGGCAGTGGGAAGCCATTTCCCCTCTTCTGTCTCTGCATCCCTTGTCCCAAGTCCCTCTCCAGCTCTCTTGGAGCCCCTTTGGACACTGCAAGGGGCTCTGAGGTCTCTCCACAACCTTCTCCTTTTCTCCATGCTGAAAGAGAAGCTCCTGTTATCTCTGGTGCTCAGACACTTCCCCTCAGTGTTCAAATGTTCCAGGGGTGGTTGCTGGTACACAGACTTGTACACAGGCTGCAAGAGAGGACTTCAAACACTGCTAAAGGCCTTAGAGTTTTCCTGGGAAGCATATCCTCATTTGCTCATTTACATTTAGACCTTCAAACTCTAAATATTTTGCCTTCTACATCCCAAATGACTACTTAAGCTATGTTTAGTCCAGGGATATTGTCCATCATTTTCCTTATTCCCTTTGTGGAAGACAATGATTGGGATTATGGTTTTAGTAATGTGTCCTGGAATATTAAATTCTTTCAAAACCTCAAAGCAGTTCACTTTTGATGTGAAAGAAATGTGCACTTCAGAGTTGCTTCATTGGTCTGTCTCAGCAGGAATTCTCCCCTGGGTTTGATGTGAAGCCCAAGATGAACTGTGTGTAAATAAACAAACCATTCCAAAGGTTTTTCTTGGCATATGCTGGCTGCACCTACAGATTCCTGTGTTGAGGTGGAAGGGACATTTCTAGATCAGCACCCAAAACTCTTCTTATCCCAAAGCAGGGATGGCTTTAAATGGCAGGAGCATTAATTTCACTGGGCTTTATGTTGAAATCTTTGCATTTCCTGTACCCCACTTTGTAGAGCTCAGTATTTTAAGTGGAAATCTTTGAGAGGAGACGATTAAAGGTGAATTTCACTTTTTTTTTGAGTCTCTTCTCATCCTGGTTCTGGGTTTACAGAAGTTCCAAGAGCTGGAGACCTTCTGCTCTGGAGCCAGGCTGGGAAAGCCAGGGGTGTTCACCTGGAGAAGGCTCCAGGGAGACCTCAAATCTCCTTCCAGTGCCTAAAGGGACTCCAGGAGAGCTGGAGAGAGTCTTGGGACAAGGGGTGGAGGGACAGGACACAGGGAATGGCTTCCCACTGCCAGAGGGCAGGGACAGATGGGATATTGGGAAGGAATCCCTGTAAGGGAGGTGAGGCCCTGACACAGGGTGCCCAGAGAGGCTGTGGCTGCCCCTGGATCCCTGGAAGGCCACTTTGAGCCACTGGTCCAGCTGTCCCTGCTCATTGCAGGGAGCGTGGACTGGACAACCTTGGAAAGGTCCCTTCAGCTCAAACTATTCTGTGAATCTGAGATTTTCTTTTAATACATTTTTAAGGGTCAAGCTGTGAATGGAACATGAAAGGTGACACTGCTGAACCTTTTTCTGGTGAACAGACACAGAAGTTGTGTCTGAGGTGTGGAGATTCAGGTAGTTTCACCAAATAAAGACAACTTCAGTTCAGATTGGGAGTTTTTTAGTGAGAGGTGTCCCTGTCCATGGGAAATGGATGAGCTTTAATGTCCCTTCCAACTCAGGCCATCCCATGATTCCATGGTGCTATGAACTCTGGAATGCCTTCAGTTGCTTTATTATTTTATCACCATGCAAATCCAGTGCTTACAGAAAAGCAAACACTTGGAAATGGAATTCCTGTAGTCATAAAACACAAAATTAAGTGTTCACAACATAATAGTAAAGTTATTGAGACAGAAACTCTTACATTTTACTGTGTGTTGGGGAGAAGGTATATTGCTATCAATTATTGCAATTTTACTCTCATAATACTTATATGATGTGTGTTATTTCATTAGATTTGGAAAAAAAAACAGGTTTAACTGGCATTTTACCTGCTTTCACCTGCTTAAACTTTGGCTGAACTGCGATTTATTCAGGCCTGTTGTCTGAGTTGTGCAGGGAACATTGCACTGGATAAGGTGCAGTTCCAGGATGGGGGATATTAATGGAGCTCTAAAGGTTCCTAATGCCATTAAACTTCTTCTGAATCCAGGTTCTGTGTGAAGCTGCCATGCTGATTAAGTTAACCCAGAGAAAGAATCTGTTTTCTTCCTAAAAGGCTCTGCAAGCCTTGTGATATTTGCAGAAGTCCTTACAAAGAGCTTTTCCTCGCAGCGTATCTGAAGATGAAAACAATTGGTTTTTGCAGGAACAACGGGGAATGTTGCAATTCCTACTTAAAGGCTTTTCTTCCCTTCCCTTTCTCCAGTGCTGGACCTTGGAAGCAAACAGGGTGTTCAGCCTGAAAGATGCTGACAGAGGCGGTTGTGGGATGAGAGGAGGTGCTCTAGGGGTGGAAATGATTTACTGATGATAAACCCTCTGAGCCTTTTTGGGACATCACAAATGCAAGCAGCAGATCCTGCCCGAAGGCCTTGGTCCTTTTGCTTTTAATTTGGATGAGGAAAGTAAAGTGATCAAAGGCTTTTGGTTTTAAAATAAAACTAAACCAGTTTTTTGGTTGGTTGGTTGGTTGGGTTTTTTTTCTTTGCCAGTGAAGAAGAGAAGGAGGAAGATTCTCCTGAAGCCCAGGGAAGGACCCAGACAGGAGCAGGTTTTTTTCCAAAAGATTTGTGGCCCATGGAGAAGAACCCTGGCAGAACAAGAGAAGAGTGTGAGGAAAGGAGCAGCAGAGAGGAGCTGTATTGGACTTGTCACGCCCCCATTCCCCATCCCTGGCATCACTTTAGGAGTGATGTGGAGCCTGGGGAGAAGGGGTGGGAAAGGTTTTGTTTTAATTTGGTTTTGTTTCTCATGATTCAAGTCTGTTCTTATTGGAAAATTATTTGATTTTCCCTGAGTACACTGTGCCCATGAAGTGATCTCCTTGCCTTTGTCTTGTGGCCCTGAACAGCCCCCGTGTGCCACCAAAAATGGATCTGCTCAAGGCTCCAACTTCTCACCTATTCCCAAGATGATCACAGGGATGGAGCAGCTCTGCTGTGAGGAGAGGCTGGGAGAGTTGGGATTGTTCAGCCTGGAGAAAAGAAGCTTCAGGATGACCTCATTGTGACCTTCCAGGGCCTGAAGGGGTTGACAGGAAAGATGGAGAGAGGCTGTTTACAAGGGATGGAGGGACAGGACAAGGGGGAATGGACTCAAATTAAAAGAGAGTGGGTTTGGATTGGATATTGGGGAACAATTCTTGGCTATGAGGGTGGGGAGGCCCTGGCACAAGGTGCCCAGAGAAGCTGTGGCTGCCCCTGGATTCCTGAAAATGTCCAAGGCCAGGCTGGACATGGGTTGGAGCAACCTGGGATAGTGGAAGGTCTCCCTGCCCATGGCAGGGGGTGGCATTGGATGAACTCAGGGCACCATTCCAACCCAAATCATTCTGGGATTTCCTAATACCCCAAATTGCTCCCTGTAAATCAAACATTTCTGAACTGTAGAGTCAACTGGGCACCACATTCTATAATGAAAAGAAAATGTTAAAAGACACAGGTGGAATGGGGAAGATAATGATGCTAAAAAAACGTTACTGGAACTTCAATTTGTGAGCTTTCCATGGAATATAAATGTAGTGTGGAGGGGGACAGCCTCATTCTCACTCAACGAATCGAGTCAAAAATAGAAAATAAAATTCCTTTATATTAAAAATAATGAAAACATTCCAGCTTGAAAGCATGTAGAAAATGTAGAATTGTTCACTTGGATCCTCAGACTCTGAAACATTCTTTTTTTTCCTTTTATTCCTCTAGTTTTGAATAAAAACCCCTTCACTGCTATCTTAGGAACATTTTCTGAAATAGGAGCTGTAGCTCTTCCCTCCTGTCAATCAGCCAGGATCAGGAAAAGTATCACAGCAACACAGGAGAGGCAAAAGAGATGGTGCTGCTCATCTGTAATGGCATTTTTTCCCTCTATACACACATGCTTGCAACTTCTGGAAGATTCTATCCCTAAAAGCTCAAATAAACATTGCAGACCCAAATTCTGCCCCCTCCATTAGTCCTGGTAAGATCATACTCCTTAAATGAGGTTCCATTGCATTTTTCATGGTTTAGACATGATTTATAAGGAAATTACCATCATCTGTCATCCGGAATGTTTCTAGAGGGCACAATAATCATGGCTGTCAATTACTCTGCTGCTGCATTTTGGAGATTTGTAGAATATATGTATTTTCTGATACTCTGAAGATGACAGCAAAATTGTGTTCTTTTTAGGGCTAACTACCCAAGTATAAACAAACATTAAATGTAGGGACAAAACACTTCTTTCCCACTTCTGCTGAGAAAGTTTGTGGATTACAGCAATTAAGTTATCATATCATTGTTCTGTATAAGGTAACCACAGGAAAAAAGGATATCCCTGTTAATTTTTCCTAAGATGCTTCATAAAAAATGGCAAAATTTAAATCAAAACTGAGTGTGCTGTGTCCTGTCTGGAGTGGAAGATGTCCCAGCCCATTGAAGGGATTGGATAAGATGATGTTTAAGGCCCCTTCCAACCCAAACGATTCCATTATATGAATCTTTCATTTTTTGCATCCTACAAAAGAATGAATTTATTTTATCACTCCCACAATTTAATCAAGAATTTCAAAGGCAATTATTGCATTTAGGTGACCAGACCTCCTGGGCTCATTTCAAAGCGCCCAATTTGATTTCAAGTCCAGGAAAGACAAGCTCCCCTACACCCTTCTTGGATGCTCAGCCCTAGTGAGGAGGTGTGAGGCTCCACAGGGGCTGGAAGTGCTCAGCCTCTCCATGAAGAACTCCACCTCATTGTGAGTGGAGCCTTCAGTGCAGCCCAAATTAACTCCACCAGAGTTAGTTGAACAATCTGATCCCTCCTGCTCCCAGTAGGAATTGAATGAGGCCCCAGGATGTCACAAATGTGTCCTGGTGATGCCTTGTGAAGGCTGACCTAGAACAGAGGCTAGACAGAGCTAAAGAATAAAGTAGGGATTTATTAAAAGGCCTCAATGGATACACCTTGGGCAGCTCAAGAGTCCAGCCAGGGCTACACCCAAGATGAACCAAAATGGTCACAAAATGCACAACCAGTCATGGAGTCTCTCACTTTTATGAGTTCTGGTCCATTTGCACATTGGAGTTCATTGTTCAATTACAGCTTCAGGTTATGAAGTCCCATCCTTCTTGTTTTTCTCTCTTCAGTCCACATTGTTTATGCTCTTGGGCTCTGAGATTTGGGTCATTTGTCCTTGGTCCCCAGCTAGAGAAGGAATTGTTTTGTCTCTCTGCTCTGTGAAGAGAGCTTACCATCCCCTAATATGAAGCTCAGAACTACATGCCAAAGCAGTACAGAATCTGAAAAATGTAAAAGCTAAAACCTGAGTTATCAGTGGCATTTAGCCACAGCCCTCTCATTAATTAGGAGAGCACTTGAACTGTTGTAACCCCACCTAGCACAGGGCACTTGGCCTTTTCCACATTCTGACTGCCTTTGTAATGAAGACATTTCCATCCTTTTCCCCTGAGGAAACCTCCAATCTGACTGGCAGCCATTGGGAAATAAATACCTGAGCATTTGCAAACATCGCCTTTGGTTTGATGGGATGTTCAGAGGAAAATCCCGAGCCTGGATGTGCTCACCAGAGCGGTTTGCTTGCTTATCCTGACCGAGTGAAAGGCTTTGCTGGGAGCCGTGTCCCTGTTTAACCACTGGGGTGTAGGAGAGTGTTATCCTAAGGCACTCAGCCTGGAATGGCTGGAGCCAGCTCCTGCTCCAGGACTCGGGATGGTCTCAGAGTAGCACTGATGGCAGCTCTGTGCTGATTGCCTTGTTGATTGAAAACTTAATTAGGGAGAAATAGCTATCTCTGGCCTTTACATCCCTGTTTTTTTCTTTTCTTCCCTGTACAACATACACACATTTGTGCCCAAAGATATATAAATATATGTGGTGATTTAAAAAATTAGCCAGTTTCTAGGCAGTGATAGTTTCTGTCTTGGCTTGTGTTTGATGTATTTTTTTCACCATAAAAGTACTTACATAACAACCTCAACTTAAATGACTTCCAAAACAAGTGGATTATTTTTAATTCCTCCAATCTGCTAAAATTAGACCTGTGCTGCAACATGAATCATTTCCTAAGAAGCTTTATGGAATCAGACAATTGTTAAAGTTGGGAAATATTTTTAAGATCACCAAGTCCAGCCACCAGCCCATCACCACCACCGTGCTCAGCACTAACCCTTGTCCCTAGGTGCCACATCCACATGATCTTCAAATATTCCAGGGATGGGGACTCCGCCACTGCCCTGGGCAGCCTGTGCAGGGCTTGACAACCCTTTCAGTGATTACATTTTTTTCCAATATCCAACCTGAGCCTCCCCTGGCACAGCTTGAGGCCGTTCCCTCTCCTCCTGTCCCTGTTCCCTGGGAGCAGAGCCCGATCCCCCGGCTGTCCCCTCCTGTCAGGGAGTTGTGCAGAGCCAGAAGGTCCTTCCTGAGCCTCCTTTTCTCCAGGCTGAGCCCCTTTCCCAGCTCCCTCAGCCTCTCCTCATCAGACTTTTCCTGGAGTCTGTTATCAGTATTATCACTTATCAGTGTTATCACCTTGGAAAACAATTCCAGTTTCTTTTGGATTTGCTTCCCAGATGATCAAACACTCAAAAATAACCAAAGTCCCTGAACTGAAACCTCACAACCTTTCCTCTCCCCACCCCTCTTCAAACATGTTGAAAAGGCTGCTGGAAAGATTTCCTGTTGCTTGATTCAAAGGTGTTCTTTTGAGGGGTAAAGGTTTCTCCATTCCTGGATAAAGATGACATTTTGCATGGGATATGTGGTCCTAAACTCCATTATCCTTTAGAGGCAGCAGCTGCTTTGGTGTCTGGTCACCTTAACTTAAAATAGATGAGCAGAGCAGATGAGTTCTTAAATCCCAGGTAATTTAATACTGCTTTTGGAAGTGTCAGCTTTAATTAATGAGTGAAAAAGAGTAAAGAGACAACACCATGTTGTTTTTTTTTTCTAAAAAGCTGAAGTACAAGTACAGTTCTTTTCTGTTTTTTTACTGATTTTCTTTTATTCCCTTCACCTCTAAACTTATTTATTTCCAGGACTTCCTGGACCCAAACAAGAGTCCTGAATATGGAAATAACGGATTGTTTAGTGTGATCAAGACTTCAAAAGGTCTTGTTTCTTTAAAAATAAAAATAAAGATAGAGCAGCAGACAGATTAATCGTAGGGTTTTATTTAAGACTACGTGATGATAAACTTCCTAAGAAGCCTGTGAAATTATGCTGATTTATTTTAGAATTTTTTGATTTGGTAGAAATAACTGAAAGAAAATACAGTCCAGGTTTTGTGCCTTTATACATCAAAAATCTTTTTCCATATATAACATTGTTGTTTCATTGTCTGAAAAAGCAGAGGATAAAATCTTGGCAAAACAAGTGATGGAATATTTCCCCAATCCATGTTTTGTCATTAACTGAAAGCCCAAAAAGATAAAATCAGTGAAGACAGTAGGAAGAGCACAAAGTAGGGTATATGGGATGCAAACTGATGTTATTGAGGATAAGGAGGAATTTCAGGAAGAAATAGCCAAGGTGAGGGTCTGGGGGCTGAGTTCATGTGTGGTTGTGAGGGGAGCAGCATCTCTGAGGGCCAGGGAGAACCAAGTGATGCCTCTTTTATGTCACTGAATCTTTGTTCTTCCCAGCTGGGCTGGAACTCACAATACTGTAATAACTGGTGATGAGGTCATTTCTATTCATTAACCGAATTTTGGGTTAGGGTTCCAGCCTTCACTATCAAAAAGTGTTCCCAAGATCCACCTTGTGTATCCCTTCCTGCATTTTAAGCCCCAGAGCTCTGTGAGTTCCTTTTCTTTTTTGTGGTTTTTTTTTTTTTCAGTTGTATTTCATATATTTGAGGACCAGTATAATTTTATTGGTATATATTGCTTCAGTTTTATTTCTAGCCTAAAAAATTCTCATTCCTTCTTTTAGCTGTTGACAGGAATTTACACCTGTAGCAGTGGAAAAAAAAAGGGAGGACTTTCAAACTGTCTCTTTGGAGCATAAATTTCAGTGCCTGCCATAGATTAAAATTTCTAATTCAGTCAGGATTTTAGACCTGCCTCTAAAAAGGTCCTCTTGCTTCTGGAGCCATCGATTCCACCTGTGACACTTTGCTGTGCATTGATTCATTGACTCCATTAAGAGGATTTTACAGGAATGTTTGCACAGCACATGGGAGAGAAACCTCCAGATGAATGATTTATAAAGGGCTGTTGTAAAGAAATGGCAATGAAACCTCCAATGTGGGCTTTTAAAAAAAGGCCTAATTATAATTTGTGCAATTGCTAATAAATAACAGTGTGAGCTAGAAGCTTAAATCTTGTGCTTCTTGGGCAAAATCAGCCTTTGCATATTTATATTTCAGGCCACTGCTTTTCAGATTATGATTAGACCCATAATAATGGGGCACATGTATTATATGTACATATTTTATATATATTTATTGGGTTCATGTCATATATGTGCAGTATAATATATTTTATCCAAGTATTGTTGATGAATGCTGATTTAATAATAGGAAAGCAAGTACAGGGAAAATGTAGACTGTCTTTATCACTAGGAGTATCACACTAGGAATTTCATAAATTTCTGATTGCTCCTCACTGCATAAAATTCATTGTTGTTTCTGTGCAATCAGACATTGAAGGCCACAGAAGAAAATTCATTAATATTGGCCTTATGGATTTAATGATTGCTTATTTTGTTTCATGTTCTAAATGGTTGTAGAACCTTCCAGGTTTTGCCTCCTCCAAATTTATGTCATTCCTTCCACATTGTGATCCTTTTAGTTTAAAACAGTGTCAGACAAACTGATCCAGAAAGTGTGGTTCCTTTTGCTTCCCCCCTAAATTCCTGTGGGATGGTGCAAGAAGGGATGTGTTGTGATGAACCCAGGCACTGCTGTGATGAGGGCCTGTGCTGCCCAAAATCCTGCTGCCCAAAGTCATGAAGCACCTCCAGCTTTATCTTAGGCTGTTTGCTTCAAAGGTGACTGAGAATTCCCAGACAGGGATTTAGTGAATCAGCAAAATGTTTTTTAACAGCTTTCAAGTGGGCTCAAGAATGAGTTGCTGTGTCTCACACTGAGTGGCATCCAGAAGACACTTTTATTATTTCAGTATCTGAAAGTGCTCCATATATACATATGCATACATAAATCTCCTATTCCTCCTACAATTTATTGATAATAAATACAGAATTTCTCTTAACAACTAAGCATTACTGTGTGAAAAACAGAACACGAACATGATGAGTAGCTGGGCTTCCTTCCCCAGGGAGCACCAGAACAGAAAACTGACAATGAGTTCCCACCTCATCCCTGGCAGCACTGGAAAAGGTGTGGGTGAGAATGGGGTAAGGAAGTTTCCATGGAGGAAGGCTCTCCAAACTGGTAACTTGCTTCCCTGTCCCCATGTCCCATCCCTAAATCACCTTTGGCAGGGAGTGTTGGTCCTTTTTGGCAATCGTGACCTCAGCACTGGTGTTTTGATTGGATTCTTGCAGCCCCCAAAAGACCTCAGAGCACCCAGATTTCAGCTTTCAGATGTGTCCCATGGAAATCTCTGTGCTAAAATATATCCTGAGCCTTTGGATACAGCCTCACAGCTGGGAGAGGGGTGTAGGTAACACTGGTTTGTGGTGAGGTCCACCTGGATGGCTGGAAATATCACTTTGAACCAAAAGGCACCACCCTGTGAAAGAAATGGGGTCCAAAATTCTGCTTAGAGCAGTGCCAAACTCAAGGTTGGTTTTTTTTTTTTAATTTAATTTTCCTCCCGACAGCCCCCTCTTGTACTCAGTGTGACAAGGGGAAAAGCCAGGGGTTGTTGCATGTGGATAATATTGCACTTTGTTGGTCCTGGCAGCTGACCCTCTCACTTGGAAGACTGTCCTAGACAGTCCAAATAAAAGAAAATTTGGGCCCCTGAGCTCAACCAATGTTTTCTTGTGTGAAGTGCAGCACTTCCAGCACCTCTCATGGAACTGACCTGCTCCTCCACTGCATCCTAGAAAGCACAAGCCCTGGGTTTATGGAAGAGTGGTGGTGTTATCTTCCCAATTTCCACTCCTTTCTGAAGTAATTTGATTGCAAGGAGGACAACACAAACAGGGACAACAGACCCCAATTTCTGGGGGCTGCTCTCAGGCTCTGCTGTGTCTCATCCATGCCTGTCTTGTGCTGACAGAGCTGGACCTATGGCAACACCACATCCTTGCCAGCCAGCTCTACTTGTAGCTGATAGATCCATTTTCCCACAGCAAAAATATCATTAGGGTGTTCAGTCAGCCTGTGTTCCCTTTTTTATATAAAGAAACACTTCTAATACTTTAACAATGCTGAGGCTGAAATGCTTAGCCCGCAATAAATTCAGAAAACCCTCTAGACAGAAAGAGCTATTCAGGGCCATGTAAATCCAGAAGCAGATCTGAACTAGCTCAAAATTTTGGAATGTCATTGTGTATTTGGAGAAATTTTTAATTCAGTTGAAGATAGTTCATTTCTAACTCCTGGACAGGAATGAGTCTCCAGAGGCCAGAGCTGCATTTATAACAAGCTCTTTAAGGGCCTTGCCTGATTCTAGGCTCCAGCAAAAAGAGAGCAAAATATTGATGAGTAGGCAGTGCAATTCCCTCTCCAGAGCCTTGTGGTCAAATTAATGGAATCAATGCACCACAAACCAGGAACTCCTTTGTCATATTTATGTCACTTCTGTAGCATTTACCTACAAGGCAAAATGCAACCATTAGAATGTGGCTGTACTGCATGGGCGCATCGGTGAAATGGAAGATGATTTTAAATCATCTTCCCCTCCCTTATTAGCTTCATATTTACTATTTGCAAAGCTTGTGGCCAGAACAGATAAGGAATACAAAGGGCAGGAGGAACAGGGAAGGGGCTGTGCTGGCGTGGCAGAGAGCTCAGCCTTGCATTTTGACACTCACAGAATCCCAGACTGCTGTGGCTTGGGAGAGACCTTGAAGCCCATCCAGTGCCCCTGCCACGGGCTAGATGATGTTTCCACTAGCCCAGGTTGCTCCAAAGCCTGTCCAACCTGGCCTTGGACACTGCCAGGGAAGGGACAGCCACAGCTTCTCTGGGTACTCTGTGCTAGGGTTTCACCATCCCCACAGGGAACAATTCCTTCCCAAAATCCCAACTAACCATGCCCTCTATCAGTGTGAAGGTTTTATCCTGTCACTCCAGGCCCTTGTCCAAAGTCCCTCTCCAGCTCTCTTCAAGTCCTTTTAGGCACTGGAAGGTGCTCTAAGTTCTCCTCAGAGCCTTCTCTTCTCTGGGCTGAAATGCAGAGAGAGCAAGGATGCAAAAGGATCTAAAAAGCTTTGGTTTAAAATATTTGCTGTCATCTGCCAAGTGTCAAACCCCCATGTTGGTATCAGTGTGATAAAGATATCTCCTGCCTATCCTCCTTCCTGCCATGTTCCTTGTCAGGATGGAGGAGGAACAGAAATAACTTTTTTGGATTAGCAACAGCAAAGTTGTTAAATTTAATCCAAGCCCATAAAAAAAACTCTCTGAGGTCCTGTGCATGCAGAGACCCAACACAGTAAGCCTGAGCAATGCTTGTCTGCTAAACAAAGGTGATTAATGCAAAAAGCTGCCTGATGTGTTAATTAGAAGATGATCACACTGCTTTCATACAGGACTGGATCCATCCCTGCGGCCCAAACTGATGGGAGAGCTTTGTAAACTACTCAAACCATGGCACAGACTGAATTCCTCCCAAACTCTGTCATTAATATCATTCCCAGTGAATCCTCTCCTTTGTCAGACTCAGCTCCCAGTGATTTACCCAGAAGAAAAAGTGTTTTGACATTAGATTCTGGAAAACTTAAGGCTTGGGGTAGAGTTTGACAAGTGAAAAGCATTTGGAGTGGGATTCCTTCATCTTGCACTCAACGGTGGATGGCTCATGGCCGGATGGAATTAAAAATAAAGGGAAGAAATTAACTTGCTTTATGGGTTATTATCATCTATGATGTCTCTCTGATAGTGTGCTTTCCTAGATTGCTTTAATATTCACCTTAAACAAACTGGAAACTTTTCACATCCTGCAGTAACATAGGAAAAATTCAGCCTAGGAAAAAATTCTGATTACAAATCTTTCCTTATCCTTATGCAATGGATTTTAGGGGTGGTTTGTGGTTATGTGGTTGTTGTAGGGGATTTTCTTGTTCATTTGGAGTTCTTTTGGTTTTGATTTATCAGTTGTTTGTTTCATTTTTTCTCTGCTGTATGCATTATCAAGAGAATGTCCTACTTCTGATAGCAGTCCAGGGGAGGCACCAGGATGGTCAGAGGGATGGAGCAGCTGTGCTGGGAAGAAAGGCTGGGAGAGCTGGGATTGTTCAGCCTGGACAAGAAAAGCTCTGGAGTGACCTCATTGTGGCCTTGCAGTGCCTGAAGGAGCTGACAGGAAACATGGAGAGAGACTCTTTGCAAAGGATAGAATGCCATGACAAGGGGGAATGGCTTCCCACTTCCACAGGGCAGGGTTAGATGGGATATTGAGAAGAAATTTTTTTCCTGTGAGGATGGGCAGGCCCTGGCACAGGTCTGTGGCTGCCCCTGGACCCTGAAAGTGTCCAAGGCCAGGTTGGACAGGGCTTGGAGCAACCTGGGCTGTGGGAGGTGTCCCTGCCTGTGTCACAGGGTGGAACAAAGTGATCTTTAAGGCCCCTTCCCACCAAAACAATTCTGTGTTTCTATTAAAGTGAAAATTATGTAGAAGAAGAAAACTGCCAGCAGAAACTCAGATTGCTGTGCTTTCTCCCATTCTGTCACAAGAAATCAGCAGCCCAAAGCAAGCCATGAACAATTCAGCAATTCAACATTTCAGTAATGTTGGTCACAGGAGTAGAAAAATTGTACTTCAGTTCTAGGGATGGAAGGACTCTTGTCAGTTTGTTTGGTTGGCTTGTTGATGCTATTTAATTTGAGTATTCATGCAAGGTGTGTTTGTCAAATATTACTGCATTCTGCATTTCATCAGAGAAAGCTCAGCCTCCAAGTGGTGTCCCCAAAGCTTTGTCATCAGCATCATCAAGATCTACCATCAGCTGGAAAAGAAATAGGGATTGGTGGGCAGCATCCCTACCGAGAGTGGTTTGAAGCATCAAGATTCTCTGCTAGGGCAAGTTCTGTGTTAATTTTATCACCATTTCTCTCTGAGTGACCCCAGCTTGTCAAGCTGAGTTTATTCTGTTGTTCTTCCACTTGGTTTTCCTCGTGCAAGGACTCTTTTCTGGGCTCTGTGGTGCACAAAGCAGGACTGTGCCGAAGGGCTAAAGGGGGCAGAGAAGCTGACCAATAATCATCAATCTTGTGAGGAGTTTCTCAGGCATAACAGAAAATAAGTGGCAGTAGCTGTGCTCTCTGATTTATTCTCTATGCTAATGAGATCAAAGTGCTGCTTCCTGCAGCCCTCGGAGCTGAATTAATGGGGGAGATCATGGCTGTGATTGCGTGCTGTGGCAATGGCTGTGGCAATTAAAAACATATTGTCTAGCAGGAGTAAAGTCACTAATTAAAGAAAGTAAGTGCAACAAGATGAGTAAAGCCCATTTTTTAAGAATTCATTCAGAAAAACAGGAAAATTTTTGATCTGTATTTGCAGTCACTCTACAGACAAGGTCACAAAGGTCTCCTAAGAAACCCAGCTCAGAACAGCAACAACAGTAGTCAAAGCAGTAATTTTGAAGGAACTCACAATATATTTTTAAAAATAACACCACAAAACCAAAACCAGAATTCTAAACCACCCTGAAAGCCTGAGGGTTAATAGGATTAGAGAAGGAATTAATGGGATTAGTGGCTCTGCCTTGGGAACAGTGTCACTCTCTCTATCAACAGAGATGGTGAAAGAGGGAATCAGATGCTGTGTATTCCCAGGGACCAATTCCCAGTGAAATTCTACTGGAATTGCAGTCACTGGGAATTCCCAAGCAGTAAGGGAGCCAAAATGAACCAGAGCTTTATAATCCTGATGTCAAGTACTGGAAAAAACAGCTCCTTATTCGACAGGTGGCTTTGGGGAAGGTTCTTGGTGGTGGTGGTGGTGACAGACAAAGGGGTGTTCTCTTCTTGGGCTGTAGCTGGGCTTTGCTTTCATTGCAGACTCCACATGATTCTTTTGTGGTCAGCAACTGTGCCTCAGGAATCCATCCCAGGAGGCTGCATGTGGCCTCCACAAGGAACAGCACCTGCAAGGAACCAGAAGAGGTGTGGAACTGCTGCCCTGAGCCAGCTGGGGATCTGCTGCAAGGATGTCTTGGCTCAGGGTAAAATATGAATAAAGAGAGGAAAACTGCTGTGATCTGGCAGAAATGAAGGGCACAATCTCAAAAGCCATATCAAAGTCCAGTTTAGTCAATAGTCTACATCACTTCTGGGTATAGAAAACAATATCTAAGGAAGAAAACTTTAAGGATTTATCATTAAGTCAATAAAAAATTTGAAGATTTACTGAGGAATAAGGAGTTGACCTCCACTTCTGAAAATAAAAGTATTCTTTATATATAAATATACATATGTACATATAATTTATATATTTTTATTAAATATTTATTATCTTTTTATTAAAATAAATTTTTATTCCACCTCTATAAAGATAATAAAAAATATTTTTTCATCCCACCACCATATTGTGGTGAAATGCATTTTTTTTATTGCGCCTTACTATAATAGAAAAAGAAATCTGTGTTTCTCCACCCCTACTCCATGCAGCAGGATTTTCAATCAGATTTCACTAATGTGATACTTCACATGAGGAAAACTGAAGCCCTTCAGTCCATCCAGATCACAGATTTCTGGACAAGTATTGTCTTTCTGAACCTGACTGAAAACATAGAAGCAGTAGTAATGTCTTCATTACTAATGGGAATGTTCATAGTAATTCATTAATTTTATTATTAATTGTAAATACTTATAAATACCCATTAATTTCTATGTCGATTTGCTGTGGATTTGGGTTTCCTCCTTCTTGTACTCAGTTTTAGTACTAGAAGATGGTTGGTAGGAAGTTTAGAATAAATTTTGTGTGCAGAGGGGATTCATTTGAGTTTGGTAGTGGTGGAGCAGTTCACAATGTCCTAACAGAGACCCTGAATCCCAGAATGGTTTGGGCTGAGAGGGACCTTAGGGATCATTCATTCCATCCTTGCCATGGGCAGGGAATCCTAGGATCAACCCTGGGACAAACAAGGACTGCACAGGAATGTTTTCCAGCCCAGGAGCCCAAGCTGGTTTCTTTAAACACCAGTAATGCCAGAATGTCTCCTGGAAGTCCTGTGGAATTGGCAGGTAGTGTCAGACTGGTTAGGACCTCTATTTTGGGAATTCTGCTCAACATCAGCCTAAAAGGGCTGGGACCTTCCCCTTGCCATCTCTCTATCTGGGTGTGAAGTGTATCATTTGTCAGTGACTGCCCATCCCCAGTCAGCTTTTGGGGACTGACTGATGAACGAGTCCCACATTTGGGGGAGATAAGAAGGAAGATACATTATACAGAAATTACAGGGAATTGTGGATGCATTTGATGTTTTACCAAGGCAGAAAGGTGATTATTTGATGCTGTTGTTAATTTGGTTTGTTCATGGATTTGTTGTTAATTTATAACTCCAGCAGCTGATATGTGGGGTATGGCTGATGCTACTTTTGAGCCCCACTAACAAACTGCAATTAAAAGCTTACCTAGGTTAACTCCTTCTTTTCCATTTACTCCAATTAACTCCTGCATTTCCTGACCTCGAGGAGCTCCCAGAGTGTATAAAAGCACCTTTACAGTCCATTGTTTGCTAAGTGACACTTTTGTTACCTGGGGCCTGCATTGGAACTCAGCTGCTTCTCTGTGTTCTTTTCCTCCTCCTTCTGTTTTTGAAGGGGTATCAGAATTTTGGTGGCCCATGTGCCACCAGCAATGGATTGGACAGGGTGAAAGCTGATCAGCTCCTCAGAAAAAAAAAAAAAAAAGTCATACTTGTCAGAATGGCAAAAGGAAAGATTTTTTCCAAGTTTTTTGAGATCCTGGGTATCCTCTTGGTTTCTAATCCTACTGAAACCAAGCAGAGTCACATACTTAGGAAAGTTTTAAATCACAAGATTTTCACCCCCTGGATTTGTTCATAAACAAGCTTTTGTGTTCATAAATAAGCTTTAGAACAATTTGTTCACTTCCCTGGATTTCCTCCCTCGTGCTTTCCAAGAGGAAGGAGAAGCAGCGTTTGGAGTGACCCTTTCCCTGCAGTTCCTGTGTCTTGTTCCTTGCTGCAGTTTCTGCCAGCAGCTCTCAAAGGCTTCATTCCTGCTTGAAACACGGAGCCTGCTGGACTCCTGACCTGGGCTGATTTAAGAAGGATCATTATTACTCCATGGACATGGATTATTGCAGCTCCATCCCAGCACAAAGCCTTGGAGTTTGTAGCCATCCAAGGAATGTGTTCTGCCCTCCCTGCCTGAACGATGTGAAGCGAGCAATTCCTTCCTCGCTGACTCCTGCAAGGAGTGAAACCAGGAAAAAATAATTAGCTGCATGAAATATGAAGTGTCTTCCCTTTTCTGAGCATTACAAGCATTTCTGAGTGTTACTCCTTTATAAGATGCCTTTCCAAAAGCTTTTAATGAAGGCAGGATGAAAGCAAATGGAGTAGTAGCTGAATGCTGCTTTTTTTTCTGGTTTAAAATAGACATTCATTTTCTTTTTACCTCTCGCTCATGTCCATACATCATTTTGCCTTGCTCCTACAAATGTGCAACTCTGGAAAGTGTTCTCATTACTTTTACCTTCCTATCACACAATTCCAAGATCCATTGTATCAAAGATGCTACATAAAAAGGCAAATTAAAATTGAATTGCAGTAAAGCTCCTAAGAGAATTCAGTGCACTTCAAAGAGTTTACAACTAAATGCATGATGTGGTGGGAATGGACAATTAAGTGCAGGGAATCAGTATTAAAGTGCTGGTTTGTGTTGTGGTGAATATGTGATTATGTGTATTTTATTTAGGAACTTTAATTGCAAATAATAGTGCTGGGTCATATATGTTCAAATGTGTGAAAAATCTGGTTTCCTGCAAGGTGGAATGGAGGAATTGTTTCTTGACATACACAATAAGGGATTGTTTGGCAATAACTCCCCAAATAACCACTACTTTTATGTATCTTTATGTTTTCAGATCTCTTATGGAAGAATTTAATAATGGGAGATTGCAAGAAGTCATGTGGATGAGGTGGCACTGAAGTGGGGCTGGTTTCTTGTCCTGGGGAACAAGCGACAAGATGAAAGGAAACTGTCTCAGGATGTGCCAGGGGAGGTTTAGGTTGAATATTCAGGAAAATTTCTTCATGGAAAAGGTGATCAGACATTGCAACAGGCTGTCCAGGTCAATGGTGGAGTCACCATCCCTGAAAATTCTCAAAAAGAGAAAGAATTTAGGCAAAAACTGCTTGGACATCTATCAGCATAAAATTTTATTATTATTGCTCTTATTAATAAGAATAATGATGTTTTAAAAGAGGTGATTATCATTTCAGTCATTCTTACAGAGTCTGAGTAGTGGAAATTAATACAAGCTGGGCTTTGCCCAAAAATAATAATCTGACAATTCCGGGATTTAGCGATTCTTTTGGAACAAATCCTCATTTTTAAAGTCAGGATAGAAGGTGGTTTTATGAGTTAGGCTATAATCTCTATCCCAGCGGGATCTGCAGTTCAGAAAAGCCAGGTGGGGAACACTGCTGCCTTTCCAGAGGTTCCCACAGAGGATAACAGCAGTAATTATCCTCGGGATATCTATGCCCATCTCAAGTGCACCAATTATTGACACTTGAGCCTGAAAGGAGGTGAAATTCCTTCCTAGCAAATGATCCTGTTGCCAGACAATAGGAAACTGTGTTTCCGGGCCAGTTACAGACTTCCTTGGTTAATTAAGATCCTTATCCATGTCTGAAGCCCATAGCTCCTTTGATGTGCTTGAGAAAGGGAAAAAGCAACTTGTAGCTTCTACATTTGCTCTTTGCCCTGAGATAAATGTCTCTGATATGAAACTGGGGGCACTGAGCACGTGTTCGGAGACTGAATGCAGGAGGGAGTCAGGACAGTCCTTTGTGGAGGTAGCTCTGAAGGCATCTCCACATTTTCCAGCTGGGACTGGAAATCAGATACAATTTTAGCAGAATATTAGAACAAAACAGTATCACGGAACGGTTTGGGTTGGAAGGGACCTTGAAGAGCAATCCATCCCACCCCCTGCCATGGCCAGGGACACTTTCCACTGTCCCAGGCTGCTCCCAGCCCTGTCCAACCTGGCCTTGGACACTGCCAGGGATTGAGGGGCAGCCACAGCTTCTCTGGCCACCCTGTGCCAGGGCCTCCCCACCCTCTGACACCACATTCCAAACCATTCTATGTTTCTGTGATTTTGGGGATCTGGGGAAATCCTGAAAAAAAAAAATTGGTTATATATAGAAAGAGTCAAAAATAACATCAGCCATTAAGTCAATGAGCTATTTAAGTCAGCTAATTAATTTAATGATTTTTAAAATGCTGCAGTGTGATACAGAGCCTTGGAAGAGGCGTGTCCTTCCTTTCAGAATATCAGCAAAAGGCCATCCCGCAGGAGAAAGGAAGGTGTTTCCCCAGCCCTAAGGAGGTGTAATTTGTAAAAATAAATGTAAAAGACATTTCCTGATGGAAGGAAGGGAATGCAAAGCACCTCTAGTCCTGCCCAGCCTGACAAATCACAGGAGGGAAATGGCCGGACAGGAACAAGGTGTTTTTCACCTTCTCGGTTAAGAACCTTAAACACTTCTGTTTACAGCCCTTGTCTCCAAAACCCCACAACACGAGACAGATTTAATGTAAACAAAGTTTGGTTTTGTTTCTCTGGCAATGGGTGGGAAATGGATTTGTAGATACTTTGTATTTGCAGATACTTTGGAGAAATAGAATTATGAAAGATGTATTGTTGTAAAACCTATGAAGGGTAATTCTAGATGATTAGTTTTCAGGTATTTACAGCGTGGTATAGTTAATGTTGATAGGTTAAGAAACGTTTATAGTGTATTGTAATTAGGAAATAGTTGTATTTTGATTGTGCTGGTGTGAATTATAACATCTGTATTGTCTCACTCTTCTCATGAGACTGAAAATGGAATAAAAATTTTTAAAACGCTTCTTAATTGTTCCATGTCTAGGTCAGAAAAGGGTAAAATCCGACAGCAATGAAGAAAAATCTGCAGAACAGAACCAAAGAAACCCTTCCTCTCTTTGCATATGAGGTGTATTTCTTCCACATCAGCTGCACGGGCAGTTGTGCAACAAATCCATGGAAAAATGAACAATGAGCTCTGGGAATTAGGTGCTACAAACTGGTAGGTGATGCACCAGTAACAGATTGTGAACATTTAACACCACCAATCAGTAATACACAAATTTCCATTTCCTTTACCAGAAGGAAAATCCCATCTCTGCAGGGGCACCTTTGAAGTCGTTAGAGTGAGTTAAATTCCAGCTCCTTGTGTGCTCCAGGTGGGAATCAGCTCCCATTAGCTCTCTCTGAGATGCAGATTTCCCTGCAGCTCCCTCTCAGGTGCAGATTTCCTGCCCTCCCCTGTGCCCTCACTCCATCCACACCTTGCCCAGCAGAACAGGGGAAATCTGTCCATCCAGGATGGAATCCTGATTCAAGTGAATCAGAAAATTGCCTCTACACGGCTCAATAATGAGATAATTTGAAGTCTAGTCTATTATTAAGCCTTTGAAACAGTGCAAGATGGAGTTAAATTGGGATATATCCTGGGTTCTTTCTTATCCTTTGTGTTTTCTCTTGACATGTACCTACTTAATTTTTCTTTCCTTAAAAAATAGAAAAAAAAAAAAAGCCCTGAATGTGCCACAGTTTCTCCTATACCTTTGTTATGCTTTGTATGGTGCCACAGTAGGAAGAAAAGTTCTTTCTTTCACATTAACAGCAGTTTCTCCTAGTTGCAAGTGGAATTTAAAACATTCATGTTCTTTTTCTCTATTATTTTCATTATTATGATGCTGAAAAGGCTTTTTTTTTTTTTTTTTTTTTTTTTTTTTTTTTTTTTTCTTTTTCTTTT
>VZRH01007341.1:219322-231734 GCA_013397555.1 Urocynchramus pylzowi | reverse complement strand
AACAGACAACTGGGGATACAAGCATCATAACGTCACCCTAGGACAGGATCTTATCTCAATGCCCTCCAAGGATGTCCTTCACTGCCTGCAGCCTGTTGTACCCCTCTCTCAGGATCCAGTACTATCAAGTCCTCCAGCAGGATCAAGGATCTCTAGAAATTTCCTCTAGGTGTAGGAGAATTTTCCAGGCTGCATGAAAGTAGTCATGGAAACAAATTCCTTATCCTCAAGAATTGTATAAGATCTCCTGCACTGTTAATATGTTTTTCAGACTGGGGTGTGAGGAATTTCAAACCAGGGGTGTTTCATTTCTTAAAAGCAGCCCCAGGTTGAAAGACCTTTCACTTCAGAGGGAATTTGAGAATAGAAACAATAAGGCAAAGAGATTACAGAATTATTGTTATTGTTGTTGCTGCTATTATTATTATTATTTATTGTTGTTGTTGTTGTTGTTGTTGTTATTTATTCAGCTCCTTTCTAGGAACTGTCCATTGAAGATCCTCAGCTGTCAGATAACACTGGAGACATAAAATGGACATTGGCAGCTAATTAACGTGAGGGAAAAAACAAATAGTCCAGTAATAATTATGTGAGCAACTTCTTGCAGAAAACTTCCTTCTGCAGACATTACTGCTGCTTTCATTTCTTTGATTATTATAAGGCTACATATGGTGAGTGGCTCCTGACCGTGCTCCTCATCCCCACAGCTGCTGGTAAGAACTCAGAATGAATTACTCCATTTGGAAAATGGGATGAAAATATAGAGAGAAGTGCTCCAGGGGCCCTGGCCACGGTGGTGTGTGAGGAGAGGAGGTTGTTCCTGTGGTTGTGTGTAATTTCCTTGGCTCTCACTTGTGTACATTTTCCATTGATCTTTAGAAACCCTCACGCACTCCCTTTCAGATTTTGGCTTAGCCTGCTTGCTTTTGTAGATCTCTCATTTCTGCTGTGACCTGTGGCTGAAGGTTTCATGTACATCTGCTAAATGAGATTTTTGCAATTGCCTCTCTTGTGCCTTTTTTTTTCCTTCAAAGTTATTTTTTTCCATTTGCTCTCAAATCTCAGCCATGTTCTTCAGCTACTTATTAATCTGTGGATTCAGGTTCAAATTTACTTTTTGCTTTACAATAAATATCCTTAGCCAGCCATTCCCTCACATTTTGGATTTCTGTTGTATCCACCAAGTTTTGCCAGAGCACAGTGACATCTCCCCCACCCCTCTGTATCTCAGTTAATTGCTGCACTTACCAGAGACTGTTACATATTTAATATTTGCCTCTCTGAATATTTGTTGAGAGAAGGGAACTTTATTTTGTATAGGACTTTTTTTTTCCTTGGACTGGGCTGAAACTCAAGCAGTTCTTTCCTCCTGAAATGGGAATATTTGAGAGTATCTTTACTTCTCCTTGAAAGCAGGAGAGTGTCCCAGTGATCACACCACCTTCCCTGGCATACAGAGCCTTATGGCAGCTTTGTTAATCTCTGTGTTATTTCTGGCTCCTTTCTTAGGGGTCTGATAAATATGTGTGAAAGTCTCATCATCACAACACCCCAGCACTTCCAGCAGCACTTTTCCTCAGAGTCTGCCTTCCACAAGTATTTTAAGCCTCTTCCTCGACTTTGCCCTCTACGTGTGAGGATTCTGCATGGAATTGTGATGGCTGCATTTCTTCCTCTCTCAGGAGCTGTGTCACTAATGGGAGACTCAGGATTTAATTCTTCCCAGTTTTTGCTCATTCCTTTGCTGAAGATCCATTTTTGACCTGTCTTACATCGAAACCATTTTGGCTGGAGGTTACTTGGGAGCTCTGCTTCCATTCCTGTGTTAAAGGTGTTTTGTAAAATACTCTCTGATCTTGTTTACAGGCTTTTGATGTTTTTACAGCTAAAACTGCCTAAGAATCATATATAATTTCCCATATTATATTGCTGCATCATTTAAGGATTGAGTTTCAGAAGTTGGGAGTGTTTTTTTTCCCAATAATGGTGCATGATTCCCTATATACTGAATCAAGATGAGAAGCAACAACCAAAAAACATTAAAGTACATTGTTATCAGGCTGTGAGAGGAAATAAAAATCAGATTTACTTGACTTGGAAACAGTTTTCATAAAAAACTACAAAATAATTCTGTGGATTTGGACATTAAGTGAAGACTACAGAGATTAATGTCCATTTTTTATTAAATTACTGTTTTAAGGGTGACCACTCTGGCACATCATTGGGGCATATCCCTCCCCTTAGGGCTCAGCTATTTAGATGAGGTGCATCACAGAGGTCCAAAGGATTTTTAGGAATACACTCATCTCAGAAAATAACATCCACCAATTATTTATAAAAGAGATAAAATTCAGCTGATGCTCCTGAGAGGTCAATATGGAGAGTAAAGAAGCTCTGCCAATAACATATTTCCTAAATCAAAAGTGTTAAATATGATTGTATTTCTTTAGAAATGTTTTTGACAGAAATGTCTGTTGCTGTCTCTGTTTCAGAAGGATGAAAATGGAAGACTTGAGGCAGTTATTGCATGGTTTAAGGTTTTTCATCGTGTTCAGGCACACAGTGGACAGAACATGTGATCAAACCCAGCTTTAATATTCCTACAACACAAACATTTATTCTCCCAAAGTTCCCACATCAAGAAAATCCACTCATCTACTGAAAGATTGGAACTCCAAAATTCCTTTCTTTTAACCCACAGTGGCACTCAGACTTTTTTTAGGTGATACCAGCTCTGTCAGAGACATTCTATGTCAGTTTTGGAGTGTTTTTGAAATGCTTTTGGAGTGTTTTTGTTTTTGGAGTGTTTTTTGAAAAACACAGTCTGTTCAGCTAATTATTAACTATTAATAATTACCACCAGAAGGTTTAATGCCCTGTTGAATTAATCAATATTCCCTTGAGCATCAGCATTCTTTTGTTTTCTCCTCTTGTTTTTATGAGTGTTGTCCTGTAAGATTTATTAGGGGAACACATGCAAAGATATGTGCAAATTTTGGGGAAGTGGGGTGCTCAGAGGCCAAATAATGCTATTTAGGACTCCCAGGCTGCAAGGGGAGAAAGTGTGATGGGAAAAGAACTTGTCACACGTTCCTGACAGATGGGACAGCAGAACAATAACTGCTGGATGTGCTGGAGGAAGCACTGGTGATGAAAAGCTTTGGAGAGGACAAAAAGCAAGGCATGATAAACCCAGCTGAGGTAAGTAGGACAGAGACAGAAGGCAGAGACAGACATGCCTGCTGGTTGGCTTCTTTTCTTTATTTAGAACTTTGGTGCATGGCAAAGCCTGCAAAAAATACCATCTAATAGTGGAGATGATAAAAGGAGGGCAGATCCCAGGCACATTCAGAGTACAAACCCACCATAATCATGCAGGATTTATGAGGCCTGAGATCAGAGCCTGCAACAAATCTTGGCCTTTGTTTAAATATTGAATAATTTCCCACACTTACACACCCTATTTTATGGATTTGTGTTTGTTTAAGATGGAAAAACCTTCTTTCCTCCTAGTGTGCAAAGATGCAGCTAGATATCATGTGTGTGGACTTGGGAATCAGTGTTTTAATTCATTTTATTTCATGTTTAAAGACCATTTCTTGCCTGATAAAAATTAACTGACCCAGTGGAAGCTACAGGACCAGGTCCATAAATATAGTAATCCCATGGATGTGAAAGGAGCTATTGTACTATGGAATTAGGTTGTGATAAACATGTGGTTTTTTATATATGCATGTACCTTTGCATTACTTAAACACATTTTCCTGCAGTGTTATATGTAATTTATTCCCAAACTATGTGGCTGCAAGTAATAAGAAAAGAGATTCTGAAGCAATTTATCAGCCTTACTTCTGTAAGACCTGAGTTTCTCGAGCCCAGATAATGACTGTTGTTTTTCTAAAATTAGAAGCTAATTCTGCCATCCAAGGATTTCAACAACTACTTCTGTCTGGGGTGGATTTAAATGTATTCACTGAATTTTCTTCAGTGCACTGAATAAGTTATGGAAAAATTTAGCCCTTTTTTTTCCTTAGAAACCATCTATTTCTAATTCAGGAGAAGGCTGTGGTGAAACAACACAGGAGCAGTGAGGGTGATAAGACATCTGGTCGTGGGCAGTGAGATAACACAGCTGGATCAGCACAGAGTCACATTCTCAGCCCTGATATCAGGGATCAGGAAAATGGTAGAAGCTCTAATTGTGAAGTCTATTATAAAGGGTAGGTTAATACAGGTCTTTTGCCCTCAGTGAAATATTAACTTTCAGATATTCCATTTAGAGCTGGTTCAGGGCAATCCAGCAGGATGTGACCAGAATTACCTGGGCAATGGACAAAGCTGTGTGCAGAAGTGGCTTCTTCTACCAGTACATTCTGGTAGAATGTGCCCTTATATAACATTTCCAGCTTTTCTGACTTGCCATGAGCAGCTGGTAGCATCCAAAGGGTGATGTATTCAGATGCACCAACTAATCCTCTCTGGGAGGCAGAAGCACCACCTCACAGCTTGGCAATGCTCCTGAAGCTGCAGTGAGATATAAAAGCTCTGATTTATCCTTTATTAGCACTTTAATCGGTGATGTCAGGGAAAATTTCATTACTGAGACAGTGGTCAAGTACTGGAAGGGGCTGCCTGGGGCAGTGGTGGAGTCACCATCCCTGTAAGGGTTCAAGAAACGAGTGCATGTGGCACTTTGAAATACAGTTCAGGTTTGGTTGAAGGTTAGACTGGATGATCCCAGATGTCTTTTCCAACATTGATGATTCCGTGCTTTTATGATTATTTTTTTAGTTGGTGTTGGGTTTGAACTGTCATTCCCTAGAATGGAAGAAGCTGCATCTTCTCTGTCTCCCACAATGTGAACAGCCAAGGGAGGCAATATCACTGTGGTGATAACATCAGAAATACCAAATTTGGGGGTGGATTCTGCGAAACAGGAGCTAATGGACAAATAATCATGAGGAGCATGACATTTATCTGGGTGGCAGTTTAGGTGGAGAAATGCAGTGCTCAAGGCTGAAGGAGAACCAGCCTGGGTTGAGAGAGGCTGGGAACCAGCAGCATTTGTGTCTATCAGGGTAGGGCAGGAGAAACTCCAGGACAGGAAGGAGGGATTTCAACCCCAAAGCCCACTGGCCTTGGCAGCTTCTTTTCCATAAGCAGCAATTCATCAGAGAGGTTGCTGAATAATGTAAAAAAATGACTCCGTGGTTAATGTGAGACTGAGATGGATCTGCTGAAGATTTTGCTTCTCAAATATGCTGGCAATCAATAAGAAAACAGGAATTCATGCAGCCAATGAGGCAAAATGAGACAGAGACAAAGTATATGGCAATAACTGAATGAAGAACTGGCTAAGCAGAGGGAGACAGATATAGTGTAAAATGAAGATGGTCAGTGCTGTTTGCTGGTGCCCAGGAGCAGCAGTTCAAGGAATACATAACAGGGCTCTCAATAAAATCCTCTGTGTCACATACTACAAGCTGCTGGCAAGGTGGAAGACAAATTCATGAAGATACAGCTGGAAGACAAATGGATGATGGTGCTGCAGAGTCTTGTTGGGGCACTTAATACATCCACCAAACACAGGGGTGCCACTGCAACAGCCACTTGTCACACAAACAGCTCAGCAAAAAAAGGGATTTTTGGAAAAATAATTTCTACCTGCAGGGCATCATCACAACAGGCTTGTAAGAAAATATCAGTCAGACAAAATATTGGTGGAGGTGTTGATAAAGTCTAATTTTAGTCCTGCAACATCAGGTGTCCTCTTGTGTTCAAGGCAGGACCTGGTGTCTTCTGGGAGATATTCCCACCCCACATGGAACTGAATAAACCCTGCTGAGCAGGGCTGCCCTACCCCTCCTCCCTCAGACCACAGTGATCATCCCCAAACTTCTGCCACCAACCAAACCCTGCCCAGGGCCTGGCACTGTGCTCTGGGACATGGGCCAAAGTCACATCAGGAGTGTCACCTGACTGCTGTGGACAAGAGGCTGAGGCAGTTTGGAGGACACCCAGGAAGACTACCTTTGGCTCCTATGAGGTGATGTTCCTGTCCACAGTCATTTTCATGTGGGCTGTGATTGTCACTGTCTCTGGGCTCTGACAGGATGCAGTGAGTGAGCGAGCCCTGTCATCCATCCAGAGGTCAGGCTGGACTTCCCAAACTCTTCAAGTTTCAGTGTAAATGAGGGATGAACCAGGACAGGACCCTGGCTTTGCACTCCAGGCACAAGAGATGAGCATGGGATAGAAGGTACATCACTTCAGCATCCTGTTTATCAAGTGTGGGCACACCAACTTTCTGTGAGGAAATAATAGAATCTCGGAATGGTTTGGGGTGGAAAACACCTTGAAGATCACCTAATTACAGCCTTCCAGGGTGCTTCAAGCCCCATCCAGCCTGGCTTTGGACACTTCCAGGGATCCAGGGGCAGCCACAGCTTTTCTGGGCACCCTGTGCCAGGACCTCCCCACCCTCACAGGGAACAATTCCTTCCTAGTATCCCATCTAACCCTACCCTCTGGTAGTGGAAAACCATTCCCCCTTGTCCTGTCCCTCCATCCATTATAAATAGTCTTTCTCCATGGTATGATTCTGTAGAGGATTAGAAAGTGAGAAAGGACTCAGCCACTGCTTTTCTCCACTTCTGAGACAGCACTGCTGCTAATTAAGTGCAGCAATTAATTTGGGCTTGTAGAAACATGGAGGGAAACCTTCCAACAAGGCTCGTGAATCTGCTGGGGAGAGGTCTCCAACTGGGAAATGGTAACTTGAGAACAGCTTTACCCCTTCAGCTGAAGAACAGACATGAACCATCTATGGAATAAAATGAGAATGGCCTAAAGAGACATGTCAGGATGTTTAATTGACCTCACTCATTTACTGTGACCTTTAGGGAGAGCTGAAGAAATGTGGCATCATTACTGACACCAGGGCGACACTGCCAATGCATGTAAAAAAAGTTTGTGTCAAGGAAAATGTTGTCATTGTGGTAGGTTTTTTGCTTTAAAATGAAAAAAAAAAAAAAAAGGATTAAAATAGTAGGTTCTGGGTGAGACATGGTCTCTATCTAATAGAATCAAGCAAGGATAAGAAATCCATGGATCCAGAAGGGTTTGAACAGCTAATGAGTGACTAACAGGTGAGTACCACAGCTAATTCTTCCAGCCAAGCTTTACACAGTCACTTATTGCCCAGACATAAAAGCCAAGATTTTGGCTATTCTAACTCATTTTGACTCCATGAGGATGATTTTAGGGTCACCACTGCACAAAGGTAGGTGAACATATCTGGCTTTTTTGTCTGTGATGAAAATAGTTGGTAAAGGTCTTAGAGATCTGTGCAAAGTGACCCAAACGGGAATGACAGTGACACTGTTTTCTGCTTTTTCCCAGAAGGCAGAGCCCTGGCTTTGAAATGCTCAGGCTGTGCTGGACTCAGCTGACAAATTACAGATGTGTGGGTGTTTGTGTGTGTGAGTGTGCACATCCAGCTAACACACGTCACTGGGAGAGCTCTGTTTGATTAATACCCACTCAGCCCTTGCAAGCATCTGTGATTTGCAGGGCTCAATGCTGTGCTGGGATCACACCTTGAGGAAGCACAGAGCTGATGGGCTGAGGTCAATCAAACATTTCCCAAAGCCACAGCAGGGGGAAGCACCAGCAGCAGGATGGGCTGCAGTGCAGAATCCTATTGTAGGAGGGTGACCCCCACCTGGGAAATAATGTGCACTAACTCCAAGATTGCAGAAGGCTGAACAGATGCTTTATGAAGCTATACTATATTATACTACAACACTATACTAAAGAAAAACCTGTGACCCTTATAGGCAGTCATGACACAGCTTTGACCTAATTGGTCAATCAATCTAAACACCATCACCAATTAAGAAATCCCTCTTCAGTAAACAATCTCCATAATACATTCCACGTGTGCCAAACAACAGATGCAGCAAGTGAAGATAAGAATTGGTTTATTGGTTTTCTTCTTTCTCTGAGCTTTCTCACATCATTCCCCAGGAAAATCCTGGGAAAGTTGTGCCTGCTGCTCTGTGTGAAGAGAGCTACAGCCACAAAACCCACCCCTGCCTCACCAGGTAATCAGATAAGGAAGTGCCTTGGGAACAGTGAGCTGTCAGGGAGGCACTGTGGTGCAGTAATAATTACAGAACTTTGTCCCCAGAGACAGCAGAGAGTTGTGACAGGTAATCCTATCCTTGGCAGGTACACAAGCTGTGCTCTCTAATCCCCTGCCCAAGCCTCTCCACGAGGGAGAGCCTCTCCAGGAGCCTTCCCTCCATTAATTGCATGGATGACAGCCTGTGGTTGCCTCCACTTGGCATCCCTCTCTTTACATTCAATTAAAGTGGAATAAAAGGTGCAGATGTGGAAACAGCCACCGATAAGACAGAGGTTCTGCTCTGCCCTGTGACTCCTTTTTGGGAACTTTCAGATCAGCTTGCAAGCAAATACTTTTACAAAAGATCATTATTTTCACTCATGTTTCTCTCAGTCACACCTCTATGAAATTCAAATCAGATTTTCTGTGTTCAATTTGTGGTTTAGGGGAAATATATTCTGTGCCTGAGTATACTCTTCCTTACTTTTGTACTTCTGGAAGGCATGTTAATATAAGTGCAATAAATTATGTAGTCTCTGGGAGTTTGGGCTGAATAATGAATTCAGGATTTTTGAATAACAGTAGTATGAGGAATACCTCATCAAATGGTCATTTTAAACCCCCCTTAAGCACAGCAGTGCTATGACCCACTTAGTAATGGGAGAATAAAAGTTATTTAATCCTAATCACTTCATTTGGGCTCCAGTACCTTAGAAGCCTATTTATTACAAAGGTCATCTTTTAAGCAATATTGAAAAAAATAATAATAAAAAGACTCAGAGCACTGTTTCATCCCTCAAATAAGCTGCTGTCTCCTGGGAACAGCTGGCATCAGCTGTCTTCATGACCCTGTAAATGCAGGCAGGAGTCACCAGCAACAAACAAACTCAACATTAAAACTTTAGGCAGGTGCTATTTTGTTTTTTTCCTAAGATGACATAGATCAGCCCCAGGTACATCTAGAGCATATTTCTATGACTTCTCACCAAATTAACTATTTTTTGTCATCTAAGTGTCCCCTGGCTATGGCCTGAAGAAGGGCTGTAACAGTTTATTGCATGGGCTGAGCCCAACTGCTTCCTCCTCACCATTTTTCCTAAACCTAAGCCCTTCCATAACCCAAGACTAAATGTGACTTTAAGGACTCATTTCCCACTGGCACCATTACTGCCCTTGGGACCAAGGAGGTTTTTTGTTTCCTTCAACTCCAGGGACACACAATAATAATTTTACCTCCTGAACTCTGAACTTTCCTTTCCTCTGACTTGGAGCATCAGGGTCTTTCTGTCCAGGAGCTCTTTGTGCTTGTCCAACATCAGCTCTCTTCCAAATCTTTTGACATGGAGCACTCAGGTCCTTTGTGAAGCTGCTGCTTTTTTATCCTGAGCAACATGTGCACTTTTAAATCCAAACAGTTGCCATGGGAGACAGCTCCTGCTCTTCAATCAGCTGTTCTGTCTCAGGTCCAGGTAGCACTGAATCCTTTCCTCAGCCATCAAACTATCCACACACCTGAAGAAAATCAGCACTTGAACCTTGAGTTTTCTTGACCTTCACTGAAATCTTAGCACTGAGGACTCAGAACTGAATGTGCTCAAGAAAAAACACTCTTCCCATCTAGCAACCCCTAAAATACACAATTTCAGGAAATTCTTCTCTGAAATCTTAATTTTTCTACTCCTGATCTAAATCTGAGCCTGCATCTCAACCTGTAAAATTACTGATTTTAAAGTTCTCCCTGCTGAAAGAAAACACTTTAAAATAGGTTAATATTTTAATTCACTCCCAAAGTGCTTTTCCATGGCTTTCTGTTGTGTACTGAGTGAGCAGGGGTGAGCAGGTGTGTTTTAGCTTTGATAGCTGCAATCAGCTCTCATCTGGAAAGGTAGATTTTGTAATAACCTGATTAGGCAGAAGCATCACTGCCTGTATTTGTTGGTATAATTCTCTTTCTCTCTCTACTTTGTTTTTTCTTTTTGGCAAGTTTCAGTTTTCGCTTGAGAACACCATAAATTTCAGATAAACACAGTGCAAAGCATTTATGACTTGCCATAAACAACACTTAAGCATGTTAGAGCCATATTCTGTTTTCTGTTCAGAATCTGTTTTGTCTCTGGTGCCACAACAATCTGTCTCACTCCTGTGCACAGAAGCACTAATTGCCCTTAATTGGGAAGAGTGGAAGCTTATATGGTCCAGTGGGTTTCTGCTGGATTTGGATGATGAGGGAATCCAGCCACTGGAATTATACCTGTATATGGCTGCTTGGACAGCCACAAACCCTACAGCATGAGAGACCCCCTCCCTCTATGGGCTGTATTTTGCACCTCACATAATTGTCGACAGTTATCTAAAGGTTTTAATGTTCTCTTCCATCTTCCTGACTGCTGAAATGCAATCTCAGTGAATGTAATGAGGAGGAAGCAAATTGGTTTCGTTATATGGAACTAGTTTTTCCTCCACGTTTCTGCTCGCGGTTAAGAAATAGAGGGATAATAAAAATATTTCTGACAGGGAAAGTTGATCTGAGCAGAGTTTTACAGTCTCCATATTTCCCAGGTGGGCATATAAAGGAAAGAAAAGATGGAGGCATAGATCCAATGGTTTCCACTAACACGCATTAAAGCCTGATACAAACACAAGCAATTTCAGCCAAGGATGATTTGTGTGGATACACTCAGGTTATGGTGGTTCTCAGGAGCAATTTCTTCCTGGAAAGGGTGGTCAGGCACTGGAAGGTGCTGCCCAGGGAGGTGGTGAAGTCCCCTTCCCTGGAGGTGTCCAAGCAAGGACTGGACATGGCACTGAGTGACAAGGGGGGGAATTTTTATCCTGGACATCTTTCCCGACTTTAATGGTTCTGGGATTCTTCAGTGGGGGCAAAGTCCTGTTGTCTTTAGTAGTCTTCGAAAAATAGGTTTCAATACCAGGACCATTTCTGTTTATATGTGTTGGCTACTCAATGTGCACTTAACTCAAGGTAATTTGCCAGAGAAATTTAATTTTTTATTGCTGAGTCCACCACAGGAGCATTAGCTGCTCTGAAACACTCAGATATTGCCAATCAGATATTGCTGTGTTTGTTTTCAATTTTGCATCCTGCTCAGCACTGTGATGGTTAGGACAAAAACTCTGTAGTGTGCCCTTTTCAGCACTGTGATAATGGCAGGGTGGGAATGTTCTTAGCAGGATCTGAGTGTGACATGCAATGTCTGCTGGAGATGTTATCTGTGATGCCTCAGGAAGCACCAGAAAGTGCCAAAACCAGTAAATGCGTGTTTATATGAAATATGAGGATATAACAATGTACTATAATTTACAAATATAAGAGAAAACAGAAATTAAAGCCAATCCAGAATTACCCAACTTCTCCTAGGCAACTCCTCCAATGAGAGACTGTTTGCTGGTGCTTGCTACGAGCAGTAATTGGAGAAGTTTTCCAGCTCCGAAGAGGATTCATAAATTAATTCTCAGAACAGAAGGTTATCATCTCACCAGAGGGATGAGCATTTGGACTGGCCTAAGTTACAGTATAAATTCCTCTGGCATTAAATAACCTTTCTCTCCCTGACACATATTAATGGCCTTTCAGGCAAAGGCTTGGAGTTTTCCCTGCCATTTCCTCTCCGAGAAAACTCCTATATTGTTCCCAGTTGTTACAACTTGGTTGAAATCCTGCTCCAGATAGGGTAAAGACAAATAAATCATAGAGTCAAAGCCCATTAGAGACTTAGGGGGTAGAAAACCAGTGCTAAAAGTACAGGGCTTTGCTTAATTGCTCGTTTGTATTCTACCCTAGCGAGGGAGGGGAAATTTGCTGTGGAAGGGTTTCTACGTCTGTGTTAGGAAAAAAAAAAACCCAGAGATTGGGGAGAAAAGTCTTTGGGAATTTGGAAAGGGCAAACAATTATCTTATTTCCTAGGCATGGCTCTGGGTGCAATCTGAAATCAAACCACTGGGCCCTTTTGGCAGATGGAAATGGCATGTAATAAGCAGGATGTAGCAAAAAGGATGGAATGAATAGGTTGCATTAAAAATAATTCAAAAGAAGACCCCAAAAACAGACAGATAATCATACAGACAGATTCAGTATTTCCTAGGGGATGCTCATAGAGTATGGAAGTATGAACTGAAAATTCTTTCATTCCTGAATCTACATTGCAACGTGACACAGCCTTTATTTAATGATATCAGGGCCAAAGTTACCAATAAACTGGATCAGTAAAAAAGAAAATAAAACATTTCTCAAAAAAAAAAAAAAAAAAAAAAAAAAAAAAAAAAAA
>VZRH01007341.1:195445-219276 GCA_013397555.1 Urocynchramus pylzowi | reverse complement strand
TACCAAAAAAAAAAAAAAAAAAAAAAAAAAAAGCAAAGACCAAAAAAAGGTGGGAAAAAATATTGAATAGGTTAAAATTCACCTCTGTTCTTCTGTCACTTCCTATTTGTTTTGGGGGAATTACAATGAGCAAAACTTAATTTCAGAAGTAATAACATATTATTTACAAGGGCCTGGAGTAAGAGGATGAGGGGGAAGGGTTTCCCACTGCCAGACAACAGGGTTAGATGGGATACTGGGAAGGAATTGTTCCCTGGGAGGGTGGTGAGGCCCTGGCACAGGGTGCCCAGGAAAGCTGTGGCTGCCCCTGGATCCCTGGCAGTGTCCAAGACCAGGCTGGATGGGGCTTGGAGCAACTTGGGGTAATGGAATGTGTCCCTGCCCATGGCAGGGACAGCCAGGGGACAGGCTTTTAGATCCATTCCAAACCACTCTGGGACTCTAACATAGCCAGGTTTGATAGTATCAAATGTTTTTTCCTATAGCTTGTGTTTGGGTTTGGGTTTGGTTTTCCATCCTCCCTTGCTGCTCCCTCTTTCTCTGTCGGAGCCACCTGAGAATAGGATTTTCTCTGCTGTATAATGCTGATAAGTACCTGTCATTTTGTATTTCTGAATTAAGAAATAGACTATCAAAACAGTGAGGGAAAATATTTCATAAAATATGTGTGTATCCCTGCTTTTCCAGACATCATAAAGCAGGGAAACAGTTTTTATAACAGCAGTTTACGCTGCTGGCTTCTCTTTTGAAAGCCAGTGAGAAATCACACTTGAGAGTTTGCAGTGGTCTAAAGTTCAGTCTTGCTGTATTTGCATTGCCTCTGTTTCTAAGACTAAATGAGATGATGTTTCTGCCTTCTATTGCAAAGCAACATGAAAAAAATGTGGCAAGTTATTAATATTGCTGTCTTAGCTGAGGATTCTCCCTGTACAAGTCAGGCAAGATAAATAGGACAGTGCTTAATAAACAGAGATAAGGGGAAAGAATTTGTTCCTCCACTCCCAGTGAGCAGGGGACGTGTCACCCTACACAATGTGAAGGTGTCCATTGAGACAGCAAGACAAAAAGCCAGCTTCTCTTTCCACTGCTTTTTTCCCCTTGGTATATTATTCCAGCTAAAATTTTCATCTTCTGTACCCAGATATCTGTTGGGAGAAGAGAAAATTCCAAAAACCAGAGCTCCAGGAGGGTTTGGACAACTCTCCCAGGGGTGCACAGGGTGAGATTTTTGGGGTGTCTGGGCAGGGCCAGGGGTTGGACTCCATGATTCTGGTGGGTCCCTTCCCACTCAGGATATTCCATGATTTTATGGAGGTGTTTTTGTGCCACAGCAATGAACTGGTGAAATCAAAATGAAATCAAAGCTTGGATGCTTTGTCAGCACAAAGCTTGTTTCAGGTAGAAAAATTGTGAGGCAAAAAGAAAACAGCAGCATAGTAATGAAACAGAATCTGCTGTGTTAAATACAAATTATTGCCTTTAAAGCCCCAGTCATGCAGAAAAGTCACCAGAGCTGTTGGAGGGAATTACTGGTGGAAGGGGATCATTCTGTGTTTCCTGACCATGTTGAGGGCGTGAAGCTCACGACTTTTAAAGGCCTTTTCCAAGTTTAATGATTCCATGATTCTGTGAATTCCAAAAATTGCCAGCATTCCAAAAATTGCCAGCATGTATAACATCACAAAGACATATGAAAAACTTTTAAACAATTTTTTTTCCCCAGATAAAATTCTATTGTCCCCATTTAGAGAATGAGGTGGATCTCTAGAAGCATTTCCATGTTCTTCTGACCTATGGGAACAAATATATAGAGGAAAAGGAAGACTAAAACTGTCAGAAACAAAACATCCCTGTAGAATAGCTCTGGCTGGAGAATGTGGACACACAGATGTCCACCAAGTTCAGTGCAAAGCTGGAAGTTGTTTGTAGTAAACAGGGAAAAAGAAACCCTTTTCTGAAGAAATTCTGTCCTTGGGGTCTCCCATCCCCTTCCCAAAGAAAGCAAAAATGCTATAAAGGATGCACTGATTTCCTTCCCAGCTCATCCCTTGCCATGAATGATTGCTGCATGCAGTGGCAAAGTCCTCCAAAGGAGATGTCTGGAGTGAACACCCTGGGATTGGCTTTGACCTCACCTTGCTGCTGAACTCACAGGTGCAAAGCTGGTGTGATACTAAAGAGAAGATGATGCCCCTGCCCTGGCTTGGTTTGAATCTCTTGGCCAGGTTTTCCTTAAAATTCCAGAGGTACAACTCCATATGTAGAGAAAGGTTATTGTTTTCTCTCTGTAGTAGTTCTGAGCTTTACCTTGGCCATTTACCTCTCCAAACTCCAGGCTCCATATCTGCATCACTGTGATCTTCTCTGAAAAATGATCCCTTGGGTGCCCCACTTCAAATCCAGCTTGAAGTGAAAAAGCTCCAGGGGTTTTATTTGAAGGAAAGCAACACAAACAATGAAAACACAAAGCCAAAATTGTTTTGCTAAACAATTTTATTTATGTTCTTCTAGATATTACATAATATCACAATATAATAATTATTGTGTGAGACTATAACTTGATTTTTAAACCACAGGTCACCCTCTGTCTCAAAGCTCTCAAAAGATAAAATTGCGATTCCATTAACTTGATGTTACCAGTGAATGATTTATCAGAGGGTTAAACTGAGTCCAGTTGCATTTCTCTGGCTGAAATAAACATTTTCAAGTCACAGTTAAGAAGGATGTTAGTCAGAGATCTGGCACTGCAGAGATCCCAACACTACAATAATCACAGATCCCAAACCTGCAGTAATTAGAGAACCCACCCAGCCCTAAAAACAAGCCCTGTATTTTTAAGCATGACAGATGTGGGATGAAACAGGGACTGAACAGAGCTGCCCTGGCACACAAATCAAACATTGAAAACACCACATGGCCCACCTTGACCTGCTAAATGAGTGTTCAGGATTGTTAGCTTGTAACTGAGGGATAGACCAAGGTTCTGGTCACAGCTCCAAAGCACCCAAATAACTTGGCAACTGCTGCCCTCATTTCAAAACTGGCACAGGAGCTGAAGTCCTGCTGAAATTCACTGTTCTGGAAGAGTTACCCTTTGATCAGTAAATCTTATCAAAATGCAGATATTTCCAAAAGGGATTTCATCTCAAAAAAAAAAAAAAAAAAAAAAAAAAAAAAAAAAAAAAAAAAAAAAAAAAAAAAAAAAAAAAAAAAGAGGAGNAAAAAAAAAAAAGAAAATTCCCTCTAATCCTGTCTGACAAAGAGTCTTCAGAATTTGACAGGGAATGCTAATGACTTCCACTGCAGGGACCCTTTAAACACATGTCATGGATCTTCTTGGAAGCAAACCAAGGAATCACAGGATCATGGAATGGTTTGGGTTGGAAGGGACTGTAAAGATCATCCAGTTCCACTCTACTGACATGGACAGGGATGCCACTCACTAGACCAGGTTGCACCAAGCCACATCCAATGTTCAGATGGAAATGGGAGTTCCAGATAAAGTCCCTTAAATTATTTGGGTTCTCCATTGTTCCAGGGAGTTAGCTGAATTTTGACAACCAAATGGGGAGTTTGTTTGGTTTGGTTTTTGTTTGTTTGTGTTGATTTGGTGTTGGTTTTTTTTGGGTTTCTTTTGGTTTTTTGTTTTTTAAATTGCATTCTATTCCTTTTGGTCAGGTTAATGATTAAAAAATTAATATCTCCAAAACTTAAAAATTTTTGGAAGAGAGTATTTAACAGTATCAAGGAAAACCAAGCAGAGCTTGTGCTGTGCAAGCAGGTCTCACACTGGAATCACTAAGCAAGAGAGCAGAGCAGAGAGGAGGAGTTTGCCCTCCAAAACTCCATCAGAGGTGGGCTGGGATTCAGTCCTTTTCCTTAATTGTGTTCTGTGGTGCATGAGAGGCTTTTTGTAGGTCATTCACAGATTTTTCCATTAAATTCCTACTACTTTCATCTATCCTGCTCTCCTGCTAGGGATCCATTCAGTACCTGAAGGAGTACAAGAATGATTAAGAGACACTATTTACAATTGCCTGGAGTGACAGGACAAGGGAGAATGGCTTTCCATTACCAGAGGACAGGGTCAGATGGGATATTGGGAAGGAATTGTTCCCTGGGAGGGTGGGGAGGCCCTGGCACAGGGTGCCCAGAGAAGATGTGGCTGCCCCTGGATCCCTGCAAGTGTCCAAGGCCAGGCTGGATGGGGCATGGAGCACCTGGGATAGTGGAAGGTGTCCCTGCCATGGCAGGGGTGGGACTGGATGGTCTGGACTTTAAGGTCCTTCCATCCCACACCATTCCATGGTTCTGTGATTCCATGATCATTACAATTCCAGTTACAGCCTCCTGATTTCTTTGGCCTCTTTCTCGCTCTGCTCACTCACTGCTCACTGCTGGAGCCTCCCACTTGGTCTGAAGGTATAAAGGAAAGTGGACTTAGAAAATAAATGTTTTCAGCCACCTCTGCTTCCTTCTGTAACTCCACTCCATTAATGGCCTTACACTTCCCTCAGGAGTTTTGATGTGGGTAAAAACCCTGGAAAAGAACTCAGCCTCTGTTACCTCACCCCTGTGGGTGCTTGTGAGTTAAATATCCACTGCTGCAGATGGCACCATTTCCATGAATGAGTCTCTTCATGTGCCTGAATGCTTTTCATTCGAAATATTATCTCATGCTCATTTGGCTCTGTGTTTGCATGTGCTGAGGCCCCGTTTGGTCCTGACTGTTCAGCTTTGTGGGAACTCCCTCAGGCAAAAAAATGGTCATGAACTGTTTTCCTGCATCTGGTGCCTTTAAATCTACCCTTGAGCCAGGAGAAAAATTGTTTAACGCAGGGAGGTCTCCTGGTAAGCTCCAAGAAGAGTCTTCTGCTTCATTATAAACACTTCTGTCCTTAAAAGAAACACTTATTTCTGTGCCTGCTAAAGTCTGGGAAAATCATCCCCAGCTGATTGGGAACCAGGATGCACCACAGTGCTACTGTGTTGATTCTCATTTTTCTCAAAGAATTCCTTTTTCATAAGTTCATTTCATATGCCAGATATGTTGAAATGAAATATCTGGCTAAATACCTGAAGTCCTACTCCCATGAATCTGTCATGTGAGAAAAAGGATAATCATAGAGTCACAGAATGGTTTGTGTTGGAGTGACATTAAGCCCATCCAGTCCCCCTCCTTTCCACTATCTCAGCTTTCTCCAAGCCCTGTCCAACCTGGCCTTGGGCACTTCCAGGGATGAGGCAGCCACAGCTTCTCTATGTTCCTGATATTCCTAGAGCTATTTTTAGTTCCTAATTGGTGTTTCCTTTTCCTCTGTCATCATTTTGGATGGAGATCCAAATAAGAAAATAAGGCAAGAAGGACACTCACAGTGTGTCTTAGTGCCTCTGTTGTCACTAGGATACACTTAGGTCATGTCATCAGCTGTGACAAAAGTGGTGAGCAGACCACATTTTGAGCATGGTCCAGTTTTGAGCTTCATTCCTCCTCAGCTGAGTAGAATCCTTTGAGCCCAATTCCACTTGCATTTGAAAAACCCCAGTGGATTCAAGGATTTTAATCACACCATTTGATTTTGCCATCTGAAGCATTTTAACTGCAGTCTTCTCTCTGAATTATATTGTAAAAATGAGATTCACCCAGTTTTTGTTTTGCCCTCCCCAGATGTGTGCTCCTGCTCTGCCTGTTCAGGGCTCGGTACTTTTGTCTTTTTAGCAGAGCATGGGGCTGTGCAAACAGCAGCAGCCATCCCTCGTGCTGTCAGGCCTTTCACCCCAGTCAGCCTTGATATTATTTATATTCTGCTTGGCGAATGAAAGTCTTTTTCATCTATCTCTCTTATTCCAAATAGGGCTCTGGGTTTGTCTGGAATGAAGAGTGCCAAATCCCTTCATTAACATTTTTAGGACAATGTGCTCAAAATACCTGTCCAAGCCTGGGTGTTGTTTTCAACCCTGGGATAAAAGTCTGATTTCCAAATATTCTGTGGAGCACAGGGGCATATGGTAGGGCAAGGAAGGATGGGGGGAGCCCCAAAGCCCAGTCTCTGACCTGGCTGTACTGGGAGACCATCCTGGTGGCACTTCCTGCCATGAGTCACCTCTCCCCAGGTCACCTCACATCTCTGCCCAGGGGAAGAGCATTTGGGGATTGTGTAAGATTTATGGGATGTTTCAGAGTAGGCTAGGAGCTTGCTGTATTTTTGTAAAGCATGGAAGATATTTCTGAAGTGATATTCTTGCCTTATTTTTACATGGAAGTGTGGCACAGTGGGAAGAAAGGGAGAGAAAAAAAGAGGTTTGTTTGCTTTTGAAGAGCTGAGGGTTCCTCAGATAATGAGCACTTCCAGTCTATTTGCATCTATGTAGGCAGCCCTGCCAAGGCTCCACAGTCTGCTGCTAGAACCAGGATTACATTTCTCAGCCTGCCAAGCTCTAAATCTGAGAAATACCTCCCAGCACAAGGAGGCAGAGAGAGGCAAACAGGACAAAGTAAATCCACCAAGCTGGGAAGGATGGGAAAGGGGGGAGTGGATTTGCATGTTGTGAGCACAGGGTGCTGTTCCCTGCCCTGTGCTTTGTGATTCAGGGATTGCCCTGGAAATATTTCACAGCCATAAAAGGGAGCACATGGCAGTGCCAAGGAGATGGAGATAAATCTGTGTCAGAAATCAGGGAGTGCTGAGAGATGGAGCTGAGATAGACCCGAGCATAGGGATTTATAATAAAAACAGACAGAAAGCCTGCTCTGGATATGTACACTGGTGTTAGAACAGCTGACAACGTGAAAACCATTTATTGTTGATAACAGCACGGGGAAATGCAGCTTTTTTCCATGTCAAATTGCTCCTTTTACACAGCAAAACAACCCATGCCAGCCAGTTCAAGACACTTTTGTTTAAAAAATGCCACTTGGAGACAGTGTACACACACACAGACACCAATCTGGGCATGGGATTGCCCTGCTGATGGAGCAGAATTTAAAGGAGGGATATCCAGCATCAGTCACATAAAAGGATGGCAGCAGCTTTTGGATGGTGAGACTCATAAAACTTACATTTGGTGTGCATTCTGCCAGCTGTTTGACAGAGTGCTGATTCAGGACTGAAATTTTTCAGGAAGGCAATAGAAAGGTCAGGACACGACACTAAAAATAGTTGTTTGTCCCATCTGGATCTTATCACTTTCTATTCCCTGCCTATATAATCTCTTCTTTATGAATATATTATACAAATGCACTCCTCAAACTGCTGTTTGAAAAATCAGACCTTTTGATTCTTTCTGATCTGTGTGACAGCCTCCCCTTTCCACAGAAAGTGCAGGAGGAGCAGGGCAGGGTTGGGACAGCCACAGCTTCTCTGGGCACCCTGCACCAGGGCCTCCCCACCCTCACAGGGAAGGATTTCATCCCAGTATCCCATCTAAATCCTCTCATTATGTTTGAAGGCATTAATCAAAGCAGCAGAACTGTGATTTGGATGAAGCACACCCGAGCTGCTCACCCTGCAGTTCCCCCTCACTGCAATGTCTGAGAACAACCTGTCTCATTATTACCTCTGCTCTTCTGAGCTGCCAGCTCCCCTCTGCTGGCAGGCCTGCAGCAGCTGATGGTCTGTTAGGGGAGCTGATTATGAGTTTACACTTCTTTTTTTTTTAAGGAACAACATTTACATCTTTGTTTTTATTTGCATACCTAAAACAAACACAAGAGGCAACCTTGCGGCTGATTTTCCTCTGTGTCAGGTCCCACACGTTCCATGAAGTTTAGTGTCACAGGGAGAAGTGGCAGAGCATTTTGTATGTGGTTGTCTCACTGGGGAGAGGTTGGGAGGCTCAGAGACAAGAGCAGCAGCTTCCAGCTATCAAATGAGCTCGGGTTATGATGCAAATAATTGTTATTTGTCATTATTTTTGAAGGCAGGTGTTTGGTGTCCCTGTGAGGAAAAAATAGGATCTCTCTAATACTTCTAAAAACCATTGTTTTCCCACATTGTAATAACTCAGCAGACAATGATATGACTAAGTTGAAATATGAAGGGGGAAGAAAACATTTCTATGAGTGACAGAAAGTATTAATATAATTCAGCTCCTATTTATTAGTGGTCATCTGTTGTCAGGAAGTGCTAAAAAGTACACATCAATGGAAACAAATTGTAAATTATCTCAGCAATGATCTGTCAGGTGAACCTGATAGGGAAACTCCAAAATAAATCACCTGGTGTGTTTACAAAGCAAGCAAACAACCAAGCAAATCTCAGTGGAGGCAGCTTGCAGCTGTTTTATTGCACAGATAAATGTGGGACAGGGCTGGGGAACAGCACTGAGGCAGGTCAGGGGCTGAGCTTTCCCTGGACCTGACACCAGAGCTGAGGAAAGAGGGCAGCACATCCATCACAGCCAGGAGGATGGAGCTGCCTGTGCTCACCTGCAGGTGGAGAAAAGAGAAGGCAAACAAAAACCAGCAAAGAAATTTGTGTCCACAATGTCCACAAACTTGGAAACGTTAATGATGAGCTTTGGGGATGTTATCCTCACTATTCCAAGTGAGACCCATTCCTGAGGACTTGAGGATCTTGGAGACCTTCTCCAGCCTTTCTGATTGTGTGGGATAGTGGCCCCTGGTGGGTTATCAGCCACCACCTGTCTAGAGGGGACACCAGGACATGGCTGTGGCCTGGACATGTCCCAGGCTCTGGGGATCCCTGGCCAGTGCCTGGGACAGGAGAAGAACCCTTGGATACCTCTTTGTCACAGACACCAATTTACCAACGTGGGTCTGCAAGGGACAGCCTTGGGAGCTGCTGTCCCAGAAAACCTCAGCAGGAATCCCAAGGCTCCACTTGGGAAAGTTCTCATTTTACAGCTCTGTCACTAAGGGCAAAGCTAAGCTCTTTCCATACCTATCTCAGGGCTGTTGTGTCATTTCCAACCATCTTCATCCTAACCAACAATTTGGGAATGTGATATTATGCCCAGTACTTCATTGAAGTCAAGATAATTTACTTCATTTCCTAAATCTGAGGTGAAATAAATCAGAAAGGTGCAATATCCAATAGTTTATGGTAAGTATTTTACTTGACCAACACAAGGAATCGTTTCAGCAATGCTGAAGGAGAGGTTTAATACACATGTCCTCTTTAAGTCTAATAATTTTCTTTCTTGTCCATTACTCTGAATAGATTTCTTTTGGAATTATCCATTTTCTTTATCTCTCATCTTGATTCACAGCTTAGACCATTTTTTTTTTTTTTTTTGCTGTGTTTTGACCAAGATGTGCAGTTCCAGATGGAGTGATAAAAATAACCAAGGCATTTTAGGTCAGGATTGAAGTGTTTTAAAGCTGTTTGCAGACATTGCCATGATACCTACTCATATGGGCCAGGACTGAGCATGAAAGTTAGACTTCCAACTCTCCTTCCCAAATTGGAATCATCATTGCTTCAACATCTTGGGCCTAGGTACTCTAAATTAGTCAAATCCCAGACTAAAAATTTTAGAAATTTGATGGTGGAAGAAAAAGAAAACCCCAAAAGTTTTCAAAGTCTGTGCTACTGTCTGGAAGTGTCAGGGTTTTTTTTTCAGAATAGCTCTTATTTTGTCAATACTCATTTTTCCCTTGGTTGCCTGGTTTTAATTTAATGCTGTGTGATGTGTTTCAACAATAAAAAAAAAAAAAAAAAAAGAATTGACAGGGTTTTGCTGCAACTCCCACACAGTAAATTATTTGTAAGACAATCCACTGGCTGTCTCCAAGAAAATTTAAAAAACCACAAAGTAGTCATTATTTTAATAGCTAATTTAAGGAGTTAGACAGTCAGAAATCATGTGTGACCTTCAGGGAGGAATTATTCTAAGGCCTCTGAGAGTTGCTTCATTGCTGAGGACTCTGGAGCTGCAAATCCCCAAAATATTTTCAAAATAAAGTGCAGATTTGACTGTCCTTTGCAATTGTTGGTGCTCCTATTGGCTTTAAATCTCTGGCAAAGACTAGTGATTGAAAAGTGTTTCCTCAAATTGCAGCTAGAACCTGAAGAGATCCTTAGAAAACCCTGTAGAGAAAAAAAAAAAAAAAAACCAAAAAACCAACAACAACAACAAAAAAAGCCAAACTCATAAAGTTTTCTCCCTCATTTTAGCTCGCCAATTTTGGCACCATTAGATTGTCATTATATTGTTACTGTGACTAAGGCAGGAACAGATTTAAAGTTTCCCTTCATTTTCAGGGTATCTCTAAACAATTCCCAGAGCAGAAAGGGAATTACTGAGAAGGGAAATTCAGGAGCCTTTTTGATTTTTGACAGTATCCTGTGCTGTGCTTCTGACACTATCAAAGGTGGGAGCTTATGAGGGTGAGAAATTGCTTTAAATGTCACATGTGATTGACAAAGCCAAACCTCCAGCTGGTATCAGCCCCATGCACAGGCTGAGATCCTGGATGTTAGCCTTGCTGAGGAGAGGCTGTGTCAGGATTGTGCCATTCCTTTGTCATACAGGCAGATTTGAGCTTTAAACAAAGCTGTACTTTATACAAAGTATAAATACATTGTTATTTAATATCTGCATTAATGACACAGATGATGGAGGGCGTGCTCAGGTTTGCAGGTGACACCAAGCTGAGGGTGCAGTGACACCCCTGAAGGGCAGGGTGACATCCAGAGGGACCTGGACAAGCTCCAGAAGTGGCCCATGGGAATCCCAGGAGGATTAACATGGGCTGGTCAGGGCAACCCCTGGGATCAATCCAGGCTGGGGAGGAGCAGATGGAGCAGCCCTGGGAGAAGGACTTGGGGGTGCTGGGGGTGAGAGCTGGACCTGCCCCAGCCCTGAACCCCCTGCCCTGGGCTGAGCCCCCAGCCTGGGCAGCAGGGGAGGGGGATTCTGCCCCTCTGCCCCTGTGCTCAGGTGAGACCCCACCTGCAGAGCTGCCCCAGCACAGGAAGGAGCTGGAGCTGCTGGAGAGGGTTCAGGGGAGGCACCAGGATGGTCAGAGGGATGGAGCAGCTCTGCTGGGAGGAAAGGATAAGAGAGCTGGGATTGTTCACCTGGAGACGAGGAGCTTTGGGGTGAGCTCATTGTGGCCTTGCAGTGCCTGAAGAGGCTGAGGAAAAATAGAGAGACTATTTTCAGGGGATGGAATGACAGGACAAGAGGAAATGGTTTCCTGGAGGTCAGGGTTAGATGGGATATTGGGAAGAAATCCTTTTCTGAGAGGGTGGGGAGGCCCTGGCACAGGGTGCCCAGAGAAGCTGTGGCTGCCTCTGGATCCCTGGAAGTGTCCAAGGCCAGGCTGGATGGGGCTTGGAGCAGCCTGGGCTAGTGGAAGGTGACCCTTCCCATAGCAGGGGGTGGGACTGGATGGGCTTTAAGGTCCCTCCCAACCCAAACCATTTCATGATTCCATGATTCTGTAACACATACAAGTAGCAAAATGAAGAATAGAGATTAATGCCCCCAGCATTCAGGCAGAACAAAGACTGCTTTAAAGGCTCCCCCAGTGTATTTTCAGGCATTATGGTATTTGCTCTTTGAGCTAGAAGACAGATACAAAATGCCCTTTAGCATTTTGACCTGCAGACTTATAAAAAATGAAGGAACTGTTTTAATCTCATTCAGAAAAAAAAAAAAATTCTGTGCTTATAGAAGCAGTTCCATTTATTTTTAATTAGTATTAGTATTACTTCTCTGGTGGAACCATATAGATTTTACCAACCCACAGTACAAGGTACCTAACCAAAAGGGTTTAAAACTGCTGTAGAAACAAAGTAGATGCTATGAGATGAAAAAGAGAAGCAATTTGCCCTGAGTCAAAATGAACATCCCTGGAAGAGGTGTAATTTGTTTCTAGAGATGTTGATCTATGCAGCTGTAGGGCTTCTCAATTTCCCTATCTCTTTTACAGTTCCTGTTGGGCACCTTGCATTAAAAGGAAATATGGAGATTCAGAATCCCAGGATCATTAAGTTTGGAAATATATCCAGGGTCATCAAGTCCAAGCTGTGCCTGATCCTCCCCGTGTCCCCAGCCCAGAGCACTGAGTGCCACGTCCAGGCCTTCCTGGGGCACCTGCAGGGATGGAGACTCCAAACCTCCCTGGGCAGCCCCTGCCAAGGCCTGACCACCCTTTCCATGGAGAAATTCCTCCTGCTGTCCAACCTGAGCCTCCCCTGGCACAGCCTGAGGCTGTTCCCTCTCCTCCTGTCCCTGTTCCCTGGGAGCAGAGCCTGACCTGCCCACCTCCACACTCCTGTCAGGTTATATATCAGGAAATTCAGGAGATGAGATGGAATAGTGTCCTAGTGGAGCCCATCTATTTCTAAACATCTCTGACAGCTGAGAAAGTGCCTGATGACAATTATATTCTATTCTCCTCTGAAAGCAGAAATCTGCTGCTCACAGACTCCTCGCTGCTCATCCTTGTGCCATTAGCAAGATGTGTTCTCCTGCTTGCTGGATTTTCCCACAGACAGCTCCCAACTCCACCAACTGGGCTGCAGTTAAATTATATCAAATAGCTCCCAGTTCCTTCCCTTCCAACCAAGTGCCTTTTTCTCCACATCCTAGTTTAACATGAAAATTGGAAAATATTTTAAGCAAGTGTTGTTAATAGAGCCCAATTTGGCACTTACATCCTATATTAACATATCAAACACAGTTTAACATTCAGAATCTCTCCTGTCTGGCAGCCAGGAAATTATGCCATAATGTTAATGTACATGGCCTTATTAAATTTTGCCTCTATAATAGGGAGTCTGTTATAAGGCAAAGGGAAGAGCAATATATCACAGATATTGCAACACACACCAGCACTGCAAAGATAAAATTTCAAATATGTACTTATGCAGCTGCTATCCGAGTATCTTTATTTTGGATATCTTTATTAAATAACTTAGTTTTTTCCTGAAAATAAAGCAAGAACTCAATAAGTCACTGTAGACAGATAGTGCAGGCACCTGGAGAGAGGGGGTGGCAGGGGTAAAATAATAAGGAAAGAATGCTATGGGCACATAAACCAGTGTAAAACCACATGAAATTGGGGCAATCCTGCCTCCCTTCTCCCTTCACCATCTCTTCCCACTGCTGTCTCACACCTTGGTCAGTGAGGCAGATCAGATCACTGACATGATTGGAATTTAACTCTGGAGGGAAAAATGCTTTTTGCCAACTCATGAAACATCTCTGCATGGTTATCTTAACAATCCCAAGGAAATAAGAGACAAGGGAGTGGTGAGGGAGGGGAAGAGGGAGATAAATCCTTCAGCTGAAACTGGTTATGAATGAAACTCACAGTAAGCAAATGCAGTCAGTTGTAAAAAATCCTCAGCAAAACCAGTTAAAACTTGAAATTCAAGTTTTGACAATTTAAGTAATTTAAAACAAATGCCTATGTTTCCTAGAATTAAGGTTTCAATTTTTATTTTTAATTTCCAAGTAGATTATTTATTTGATAGGTTGGTGTTGAATTGAGACTGTCCTTACAAACCCAAATCAGTGAAGCTTTGATTTTCTCCAAAAATTACCACTCCTGCAGTTCCCAGAGCCCCTGATGAGATGCAGACATTGGGAATTAGCATCCCAGCTGCCTGTGCTTTCTGCAGGATAATATTTCTCTGGAATCACAACATCTGGGAGCTGTGGAGTCACATTGCTCCTTCTGCTGGCACTGCTGCCAGGAAGCTGCAAGGTTTGGGAATGGAATTCACCAGGCATTCACTGCAAGGAACTTACACATAATTCTCTATATAAAAAACATCCAGTCCCTGAGACTTCCATAGCAATCTGAGCAAGGAGAGCCCAGCCATTCTGGAAGAAAGGGAGAAAAATAAATAGTTGGGAATCTGAACAAAACTGAGGAGTTTCTAACCAACTTTCACAACTGAAGTTTGATTTTCTTACTCTTAGGAAATGGGAAAAGGGGCCCTGGAGCATCCTGTACCTGGGAAGAAGAACTGCACCCCCATTCCTGGGTCTTGCCAGCCTCCCACGTCCACTGCCTGTGGTTCCTTTGCCTGGCTGTTCACAGTTTACCTCCAGAACAGACTGATTTTGGCATAATTTTAAAATAAACCTGAATAAATGAAGCCTTGCTGATGAATCTCCTACTCCTGGACTTTTTGGGCTGATCCCACAACCCACAAAAGTCAACAAAATTAAAGCTTCCCCCTGAAGTCACTGTAGCTTTAGATCTTTCTGCTGTGGCTAATTAATCTTATTCATTAGTTACTCCCCAGCTCCCCTTCCCTTGTCCTCATCACTTCGTGCTGGTGCACATTATTCCTGTCTTTTAAACATTAATTGTTGCTGTGCAGGCCCTTCCTGGAACACATTAAATTAAATCCCCCCACAGATATCCACCTTCCTCCTTTTGCCAGTGCCTCAGAGGCTGGGGAGCCAGGATGTGGCAGGTGCAATACAGGCCAATTAAAAAGCAAATTTGTGCTAACTGATGGGTAATCTGCACTGGGAATCACCAGTGACATTAGGGGATGCCTGGGGAAAAATTTTCATTAACAAATTCCTCCACTGCTGGCACAGCTCTGACACCTCCACCTGTTGTGGCTTTTGCAAGGTGAGTTTCCTACACTTTCACCCTTGGAATTTCTTCCTGTTCTCACTGAATCTTGTACAAACCAATGACCAAGGGACAGAGAAAGGCAGGGGTGAAGTGAGTTAAACCAGCCATTAGTCTGCTTTTTATTTGCCTAATTTTTGTAGCTACAAGAAGTAAAAAAAACCCCAAGCAATCCCAAACCAAAACAGCAACAACAAAAACCGCACAAAAAACCCAACAGCAAGCCCACAACTCTTTTAAATTTCTACGTATTTAACAGAGAATATTGTTTTATGTATATTTAAATATATGTGTATGTATTTATATATGAGATTGAAATTCATATTCACTAAATGGCAAAACAATTGTAGCACCAGCTGAGCTTGTGACCTGCTCAATTGCACAGCTGAATCCATGGTCTGGCACCTCAATATATTCAAAATTTACCATATATTTTATTGGTATAGATGATGTATCACGTATGATATATGGTATATGATGTATAAAGGTTCTATATTAATATAGAGCAGAGAATAAATAGTGCAAGTACCTCTTTTCTCTCTCTACAATCCAACATGGGGAACGTTACCCCAGATTTGCACCACACAAAAGCTGAATGTAATGGAATTGTGCGAGCCAAAATCCTTACTGAGTGGCAATTTCCACTTACCCCTTGCAAATATTGATCCAAGATTAAATTACTTTTCCACCTTCATTGTGTGGAGATCTTCAGAAGATGCTTGCTCTGTTTTGTTACTTTGAGAGAGCATAACACCATAAAATCTTGGAATGAAGACTTCCAAAACTCAGAGTCTGTTTGAAAATGGTCCAGTCGACTGAGCAGTGCTCAGAGGAAATGTCCTGTACCATGCCCTGGATGGTGATCCTGGAGATATTCTATTTCTTGTTAGGCAGAAATGCTGTGGCCCAAGGTTCCCTGCACTTTGGCAAGCAAAAGGATGAGGATTAAATGTGTTCATGTGTTGGAGCCCTGGCTACTGAGAATTTGAGACTTTCTGTGCTGACAGGCACTGACCCCCAAGAGAATTTGACCTGAGGCCATGGACAAGGCTTCCAAAATTGAATGATAGAACTGGGATTGTGGGTGTGGAGTTTAAATAGAAGTGTGTAATGTCACATGGTGGAAAACGTAGAGTTTAAGCTTTTAGAATATAGTAATTATATATAAAGCAAGATGGAGGTTTTAGGGTGGAGGCTGGTCCTTCTTCTTCACCTTCTTCTCCATGGGTTTGGGTGGTTTTGTGTAATTGGATAAAAAAGTCCACATTGAGGGCCATGGGTTGGTTATTGGGTTAAAAGTAAATTTAAAACTGTCTTAAATTTAAAACTGTCTTAATTGGACAGTTTATCCTTAAAAAGTCTTGTAGACAGTGAGATAGGGTCCATTCTTAGTTTGTTAGAGTGAAGTGCTGTAGAACTCATGGTTTGTCAGACTGTAATGCAGATAAGAACTAATAAACATCAAACAAGAAATATTGTCTCACACATTTAATTCTGACCCTGGCAAAAAAGATGTTAAGACTCAACATTCATGCCTGTTCAGGTATTTGTAATCCCTCAGTAGGCAGAATGAATCCTTGTCTGTGTTTCTTTTGCAGGTGTGTCCCAATCCTTTTGGAACACACCTTGCAGCAATTCCAGAGTTCCTTGGCTCTGTGTAGGGACAATCCTGGAGAGACAAAATCACTGGGGAGAGCCTGGCATTGGAGGTTTTGTAGGAGCTATACAGAAGGCTACAAAAAAGGCCAAGAAAAGCCAAACTCTCCCCATGGGGATCAGAGAGATTCCCCAAATTCTAAAATAAATTGAAATAAACTGAAACCCCATCATATTTACATTTCTCATGGTTTAGAGAAGGCATTTGGTGTTTGCTGACATAGAGAGGGTATGGAAAAAAAGGAAATGCTGAAAACAAGGATTGAGGTGGTCAAGTGAGGAATTGGACTGTGAGCAGGGTGGTTGTATGTGAAAGATGGGTGGTGTGTGAGCAGGAAAGGACCTTTAGATGTCATCCAGTGCCACCCTGCCATGGGCAGGGACACCTTCCACTAGCCCAGGTTGCTCCAGTCTGATCTGGAAGAGTTCTAGGAGCAACCATAGCTTCTGTGCCAGGGCCACACCACCCTTGCAGCAAAAATATCTGTAAAATATCTGTAAAATATTAGGCATTAACACATTGCATTGTCACTCTGTATTTTGCTGTGTGGATATAATTAATGAGTGCTTGTTTTCTGAATATTGCTGATCATTTAGCAAACTGAGTGGCTCAGTTTATATAAAAAAATACAGTTTCTGAAATGCTCAGATAAAGGGTTCTAGAGGTGTCTAGCTCATGTAAGAAAGCATTGGGTGTAAGTTCATGGGCTTGTGATGTCAATATATAATACTACATCTATATGCAGGGCTGGATTTTATGCTGGATTTAAGGGTTTATGCTAAAAAACCCAAATCTGAGCTAAAGATTGGTGCTGTTTGTTTTGACACACTCTGCCTACATAAGAAGCAGCCTATGTTTATTTTACAGATGTATTTTCCATAATCACCCCTGCCAGAGACAGGGAATGAAAAGCCCCAGAAGTGTTGCTCTTGTATTTATTTTACTGATCCACCCAATTTTACTGGTGTCTTTTATTAAAGAGATATTTTGCAACAAAGCAGCATCTCAACTGCTAAATCAGCTTCAATCCAAACATCTAAATTCTAATTTTCAGCTGAACCTGAAAAAAAACCCAACAAAACTGCTGCAGTTTTTAATCAAAACAATGTATTGAGTGCCAGGATCTGATCTCTTTGTGCTTCAATTATCACACTCCATCATTTTCCTCTTAATACTTGGTACCTAAGGCTGGGGGCAGCTGAGTATTTCTTTCCTATTGGAGCTGGAAGGCAGGAGGAAATAAATAACATCTTTTACAATCCCATGCTGTCGATGCAGATGCCGATTAATGGCTCTAGAGAATGATGAGCTCTGATACAATCAAGGGGGAAAAATTGTGTCTGCAGGAAAAATAATAAGAACAAAGTGCATTATCTGCCTTTCTTCAGTGTTTCTCAACTCCTTCTTGCCTCATTGACTGGAGAGAGATGGAGCTGGGAACAGGATGGCAGGGGAGCCATCATTTGCATAACCTGACATAAACTTTGACAATGCTCAGCACTTATTTTCTCTTTTCTATGCTTTTTAAATGTGCGTAGAAATTATGGGTTCTATCAGGTGGGTTTGGCTTTGATGTGTCTGTGGGAATAATGGTTGTGCTTAAAAAAATAACTCTAAATCAGAACAGAAATCCTGGAAAGAGTTTTCTTGGAAAATCATGACAAAGATTGTCAGCTTTTCATTTTCTTATTTCTGTGTCATTGAACGACCCTTTCAGGAGATGGATCATACTTTTTGTTCCTGAATAATAATTTTCCCTTCTTTTAAACCTTAAGGAGGAGGACACTTCTCAGACTATCCCATTATATACCAGAGCATTCCATAACATGCTGTCACTTGGTGGTTCCTTGTTTTATTGGCCAGGCTGCTCCTTTAGTGTCAGTCTGTCCTTTGCAAATAACAACACTAAATACCTGGAATAAAACTTTGCTGTCAAAAAAGAAAAAGTCAACTAAAATATCAAACTTTTACAAGGAAGAGAAGAAAGCAGCAAAGGATTTCAGTGGAGTCTGACAAACCAAGCTATTATACACTGTTAAAAAAATCCCTTCTGGCTGAAAACCTCAGTGATAGGTAATTATATTTCTAAATGAGGCAATCATTGTTAAGCTATGAAGAATATAATTAATTTTATAACATTCTGTAGCATTGTAGTCAATACAGATAATAGGCTTTTTGAGATATTAGCTGTCCAAACACATCCAAGTCATTTAAAGAATCTCATTGTGCATTCTCTTACCCAAAGTCAACAGTAATAAAGCCCTTTTCTGTCACTCAGATAAACTCAGACAGGGGCTGAAATGAATTACTGAATTTAAAGAAATGGGTGCAGCTCCACTTCACAGACATTCCACCAGTTTCCAGCTTTATTTCAGAAATCTTTTGGTTTGCAAACACAGCACACTTTAGTTTGCAGTGGGCCAGATTTGTCTGTTATATAATCACACTGATTCAAGCTAAAGATTTATAGGTGAGGGGAAAAAAAGAACTAAGCAAACCAAAAATCTAAGAAACAATTATTCTTTCAGATTAGGGACCATCTGAGTCGCTTTTGTGAATCTTATCAGGACAACAGAGAATCCACCAGAGGAAAACTCATGAGATGAATTGCAAATGTTGAAAAAAAAAAAGTTAAAAGTAGGAATTACTCTTTAGACCTCGGTGAGCAAAGCTCTGAGAACCTAAAACAAAAGCTTTGTCATGTAAAAATACTCTTCTGCTTGCAAAAAAAAGATTGATTTTGGTGCCAAGATCAGTCCATAGCTACAATCTCTGAAGAATATAGAGAGTATCATAGCTCAAACAAGAGGCCAGCAGTTCACATCTTAGAGCAAAGCTGAGGTCTGCAGAGGCTTGGGCAGACAGAACTCTTTGGAAGCAATAGATGCTTGTAGAGAGAGCAAGGAGGAGCAGATTGCACTGTGTCCCAGTCCCCACTCCACAGCTCACACTCCCTCTATTTTTAACACCACTGAAAAGCAGGACTGCCCCACAACTGAGCGTTTTGGGGTGGACTGGGTGATGCTCAGGGAGAAAAAGCAAGTGCCAGTGTGGCACCCAGCTGCTCAGGAGAGGAGTTTGGACCTGCAGAGGAATGGTTGGGTTGCCCTGTGCAGGGCCAGGAGTGGGACTTTGAAGATCCCTGAGACCTTGTTGGTGAGATGAGAACCCTGTGGCAGGGGGTGACCCTTGGGTGCTTACCTGACACAATAGGACACACTCCACTGGAAAGGGTGGGCTGTGATGCTGGCTCTGTGTGGGAGCACAGATGTGACATCAGGGCAGAACCAGGTGGAGGGGACCAAAATGCCCACACTGTTGATTCCCAGCGAGGCTTTTTGGTGACAGGAAAAATGCCACCTATTTGCATTCAACAGCAACCCCTGATGACAAGGGCTGTCCACAGGATTCTACCAGCCTGTGCTGAAGGCAGAAGGCAAAATACCATGGGATCATGGAATATCCTGAGCTAGAAGGGAACCACAGGGATCATGGAGTACAACCCCTGTCTCTGCCCAGACAGCCCAACAATCCCACCCTGTGCATCCCTGAGGGCATTGTCCAAACACTCCTGGAGCTCTGGCAGCCTTGGGGCTGTGCCCATTCCCTGGGGAGCCTGGGCAGTGTCCAGCACCCTCTGGGGAAGAACCTTTCCCTGATCTCCAGCCTGACCCTGCCCTGGCCCAGCTTCAAATGCTCCCTGGGTCCTGTTCCTGGTCAAAGAGAAAAAAAGTGGAAAGAAACAAGGAGTTTATGTTTTCCTTCCTTTCTCTGCTCCCTAAAGTTAATTTAGGCTCTGAGCACCCTGACCTAGAGGAAGGTGTCCCTGCATTTGGCAGGCATTTGGAACAAGGTGAGATTTAATGTCCATTCCAGTGCAAACCATTCCATGATTGTATGAATTTGTGCAGGTACAATATTCAGAAAATGTCCACAGGTAAGTTTTGTGGGATGGAAGAGAAAATAGTTGTGGCAAAGAGCTTGTCTGCTATTCACACACTACTGTTGCCTGTGGATTAAAATGGCAGATTGACACAAATCAATCAAATACTCATTGTGTGCTTGTGGAAAGGAACTGAAACCAAAACATTTTTTTTAATAACTTTTTTTTCCCCCACTGCAATAACAGTAATTGGCCAGACATTGAAGGACAATGAGCTGTTCTGTGCAGTATTTTGACTCAGCAGTGCTGAATTCTCCTAAGGAAATCAGAAACCCCCAGAACACACACCTCTTTTGGAATTCAGAGCAGGGATCAATGTTGTTGCTGCTGCCCTTCACACTGTATGTCCATACTGACTGATGTCAGGGGCAAAACATAAGGTGCTTTCCAAGATGATGGGAAAAATAGTGTGGAAATGGCTCAGCATCCAATTACCAGTGTGAGGGGAGACTGTGAATGCAGAAAAGAGTGCAGGTCTCTCTGCCACTGCACAGCTTATTGCTGAACACAGGACTCATTTGCAGAAATGAGTCAATTATTTTATCTCCTTATTGCACAGAATATTTTAGTCACAACAGGAACAATGTGAACTTCAAACATGTGCACGTTCCTTGTGAACAGACCTAGAGAAATGCTGCAATTACAGACTGTGTTACAGTCAGAGGTATTACAGTGAAATAAGGCTTAATTAATTTAGTTATTTCATCCTTAGGTAAACTGTGTTTTAAAAAGAGTTGGGATTTTATATTCATAGCAGCTATCCTTGACATGGGAAAGTCTTAGAAATGAACAGGAACAGTGCCTTTATCCCACATAACCCTCCTGCTCTGCTTCTTTCCTTCAGGAGGAGAGGAAAGAAGGGAAAAATGAAATACTAAAAAACCCCCATGGATGCCAAGAGCAAGGAAAAAGTCACAATTCCTGGGCAGGGAACACTGAGAGGGAGAAGCTTTTCAGAGCAGTGCAGGCTCGTAACCATTAGTTACAGCAGCATCTGAAAAGCCCGGTGACACAGTTGTGCTTAAAATTAAAATGTTAAGCACAGAGTTTTGTCTTTTTGGCTTTAGCAGTTTATCTATGTCAGCTTCAGTCCAGGCTGGACTGGACTCAGGAACTCCATCCTTGTTTTCCTGTGCAGCCCCAGGGGGATCCAACACCAGCAGTACATTCCAGGTCCCTGGTTAGCTTCCTTCCCATTATTAACAATCCTTCCACTTCTCTGACCCTTTCCAGCTCTTCCCTTCCTTACAGAGGACTGCTTGTGACAGGTACCCCATGATCTGCATGTTCCCTCCACCAGCTTTTCCTTCTCCTTCCCTGCAAATGCCTTGCTCCTTTGTTTAAAACCTTCTCTTTGCCTCTTTAATTGTACAAGTTCTGAGTGGAACAACAGAATGCAATTTAATAAAGCAAACAGATTAATAGAGAGGAAAACAAGAGACATTAAATAATAGTCTCAGCAATTAGATGAGGAAAGGAATTAAATCACTTAATTTGAGGGCCTTTGCATTATTCACTGTAGAACTTAATTTGAATTAATATGCAGTATACACACATGAATAAATGTCATATAAGGGTGGCTCTTTAACGAGGAATATTGAAAGTAATAGCAAAAAGGATTAATCTTTATATTCTCAGTAAAAGTGCTTATTTAAGGTCTGGCAAGCTACTGTTCTAATGAGGAAGTTATAGTGTAGAAATAGAGTGCTGTGAAAGAGACAAGGTTCAGCTGTTGGAGGAGCTCTTAGGTTCAAAGTGAAATAAATGTGGTTGTTTATTGTTTTTTTGCTGTTATTTCCCTGTCATCTGGGCCAGCCTTCTGCTGCAATGGCTGTTCTGAGCACGGGAGTGTAACTGGAACTAGGGGGGATGTCAGGCTTTTCCACAAGCTGTTCTACTCACTTGAGTGCTGCATTTTTCAAGGGTTAGGCTGGCTGGGGCTGTGGAAATTGCAAGGTCGTTGGGTTGTATTTCTCCTACTTTCTGGAAAAAAATAAAAAGTTTTTTACTCTTTGGCTCAGTTTCAGAAGTTCTGAGGTAAATGGTCAAGGTTTATGAGAAAAGTGGGTTTGGGCCGTAGCAAAGAAAAGTGGAATTTTCTCTGTTGGCTGGAGCCAAGAGGCTCATTTAATAACAAATGATCATTTTTAAGCAGTTTCTGGAGGCAGATTCTGAAGTTGCCCAATTAAAATGTATTTATTTTATCAGTCAATCCCTCTAACAAAAACTATGATTGTAAATCATGCACTACACCACCCAAAGAATATCCATTGTCTTCCTCTGTTCCCAAGGAAAGGAAAGACAGATCTCATGAAACTTTGGGCTGGAAATGTCCTTCAATTTTCATATTCTGACCTTGAATCACTTCCTGAGTTAGTGAAAGAATTTGGGACTTAGTATTTCCAATCTCTCTTTATTGCTGAGAATCTGTGAAATTACCTAATGATTTGTTCTATAATTTCACCTCTTTGGGTTAAACTCTTTTGCTCTATGTGAAGAGGGATTTTTTTTAAATTTTCTGGTGGATACTCCCACACAAAATATCAGTGATAGCAAAGAACCAAACCCAGAAACTGAATATTGCTCATTCATTAAAAGCCCCAACGTGATTTACTGGCCTTGTTACAACAGCATTTTCACAACTTAACATTTTATTTCTACAAGTGCTTAGTCACTGAAGTAAACATTCCAGCTTTTTAATAGCATTTTCCCAATAGATATATATAATTGATATTACCCAGTATAAAAAGGGACTTCACATGGGCACAATTTAAACCACTGCACACGAAATTTCCTTGAAATTCCAGAAATTATGTAATTGCTGTTCTTCTAATTGGATATGAGTGTCATCACCTACCACAGGGCAACTGATTGCAGGAATAGCTTAAATGTTCTGTTCTGTTAAAACCCTTTAATGGCAAAGCCTCCATGAGCACAGGAGAACCAGAGTTAACAAAACTCTTATGCTTTTAACAGCTTGTCTGATTTCATTAGACTTTTTGAGATTGTGTATTTGCTTTTTATATCTAAACCACTGAGTTCTTATGAGGACTGACATGTTTTGTAACAAAACAAGTAACTTGCAGTGCTGTGGTGGCAAGGAGGGAAAACTGCAAATGTATTCATCTGAAATAAGTTATTATCCAGAGATTTGTAAAGGGAATTAATGTGAGGTGTATTTACACAAGTACCTGTTTTTTCTCTGTTTCTAGGCTTTGGCAGAGAATCAAGGAATTGTCATTTACTGAACACATGGCTGTGCTTCCACATGGAACTAAACTTGTACATTCCACCCTATTTACATGGTGGAAAATAAATCTTGGGCCAATTTTTAAAAGATCACAGTCCTGCCCAAAGTGGCACAGCAGAGCAGACCTCTTTCATAAAATTTAAATATTCAGGATGAGCCTGTTCAAGCTCTGGGATATTCACAGTGAGGATGTTATTAATCCTGAGAGAAGCTGGCATAATATTTTCCAAAGGTGCCAAACTCTCCCTTGCAGGAGTTAATTAGGTGCTCCAGAGTCTGTGTGTCAGAAAAATGGAGGGTGGAAGTCAGCTAGAAAGTTCTGATGGGACAGCAGAAATAAAGTGTATCAGTTCATATATATTGTATATATAAGTGTGTGTGTGTGTGTATATGTGTATATATATATATA
>VZRH01007341.1:155370-195220 GCA_013397555.1 Urocynchramus pylzowi | reverse complement strand
ATTATAAAAATGTAATTACATATATATATACACACATACATATATATATATATATGTAACCCTAAAATATATATAGATATGTTCAGTGCTGGATAGAGAAATAGAGAAATGTGCTGATGTTTAATGTCCCTGCCTGTCTGAATTAGTCCCCAGGTTTCCAAGCCTTTATTCCATAAAATGCCATTGGGAATGTTCCAAGCAGCTTGTATCTCTCCAGTGAGGAGCCTAGCCACAACCAATGTATCAGACAACAGCACTGAGCTAGATGTGTTCCAGTAAAAAACTCGACCATAGTAGGTTGACTTTATTATCCTTTAATAAGTGGGAGGACAACCCCAACAAAATATTTGCCCACAGCAGTCCAGGAAGAAGGAACTTGTTAGGTTTTTGACATCATCCTCAGGAATGGTAGGGCTAAAATAGGGAAAATACAAGGGAAGGGTCACATCAAAATCTGGATAAATGTTAATGCAGCACCATTTCACAGCTGGAGCTGGGCCAGGGCAGGGTCAGGCTGGAGATCAGGGAAAGGCTCTTTCCCAGAGGGTGCTGGGCACTGCCCAGGCTCCCCAGGGAATGGGCACAGCCCCAAGGCTGCCAGAGCTCCAGGAGAGTTTGGACAACGCTCCCAGGGATGCACAGGGTGGGATTGTTGGGGTGTCTGGGCAAGGACAGGACCCTGTGGTTCCCTTCCAGCTCAGGATATTTTCCATAATTCTGTGATTTAACCAGACTGAGGTAATAAGCAAATTCCTAGTAAGTCAAAGGTCTCTCCCTACTGTGCATGGCTCCCACAGAGACAGGTTTTTTATGGATAACTTTCTCCTGGCGTGTTTTCTACATCCCTAAATATGAGTACATGTGCACTCAGGATGTCTCCAATAAAAATAGGATAATAACTTTAGATTCTATTAAAAGAGAATCCACAGGCTGCTTAAGAACCAGACTTTCTTTGACGTTCAGGAGAATATTTCTGGGGAAAATACAATATTTCACCCTTAGCTCAACTGAAAGAAAGGGATGGGGGTGGGAAAACTTCTTTAATTTTCTTTTGTTATTTTGCTCCCACACAGCAATGCAAAAATAGTGTTTAAAAGCCATTTAATCCCAGCATGCAGGAACAAAGGAGTGTATTTTAGCTGTTTATATCAATCTAAGAAGAGAGCAGGTATTCCAGACTTATTGTTGTCCTTATTGGAATACTTAGGGGTATATTAAAGCAGACAACAGCCATTTGTCCCAATAAAGCAGCTCAAGTATTTGCCAATTTATGTACTCCAGCAGCATTTTACATTAAAGCCAAGGAAAATCTTTACTTTAGCCATGAGTTTTTGTATAGAAATTCTACTCTTCCCATATTTCAGCCTTCTTGGCAATTTCCAGGCAATCTCCCACTTGTTCCCAGCAAAGGTGCAGTCACCCCAGGATTGTGTTGGATAATTTGGGAGCACAGGTGGAGAGGAAAACAAGGTGTGCCAAGCACATCCCAGATTTTTCTGCAGACAGAAAAACACCCTCTGAAATCCATTCCAGCTCTCTCAGCTGTGTTTACACATTTCTGCTTCTATCCTGCAAACACTTCTGTGCTGGAGACACACAAAGATCTTCCTGGGAATGGCATCTCCCTTCAATTCCCAAAGTGTTTTGTCACACACTCCTTATGGCATCAAGAAAGGCTTTGGCTACAAGGGAAATCAGACCTCTTGGGTTCCACAGGGCAGAGACAAGGTGAAAATACACTCGTGGTCTATATGACCATGTGGGGTTTTCTGCAGCTGGTGTTTTTAGCAGCAGGTTTTAAATCCAAAACTTTATTTTCATGTGGTATAAAGGAATGCAGATATTTTGGCAACAAAAGTTTTTGACACAAATTCAAGAAAAAATTGAAATAAAAATCAGTCCATCTTCAAAATACCAACAACAGTGAGATTTGTGATCTTGATTTTAATCTCCATTGTTACAGCTTTGCTCCACTGCTTTGGAAAATATAAAAATGCTCTTTTTTTTTTTTTAATGTTGCTGAAATTTCAGAGTTACTGACACAAAAATATGAAAAAGGAACACATCCCTTTAATATTTATTTTAACAATTACTCTCCTCAAAATTGCATTGCATTTTACTGTCACTTTAGTGACACTCTATACTTCCTTGTGAGATGAATGATGGCTTGATATTGTTTAAATGAAAGACAAAATAATTGTTTTCTCCACTCTCTAAAAGCCATTTTGTCTGTGAGACTTTGCTGTGCACAGAAGAAAGACAAGTTAAGGGGATGGGGGGAATGATTTTTCCTCACTTTAGTACTTTAGAGGATGGAAGTGCTGACTATTTAAGCACAGATGTGAGAATAATTTAAGGAGTAGTGTGTCCAATCCACCTCCTCATGCATTTGTCTTGCTAGGAAAGCCCTTCCCAGGGAAAAATATGATTGATGGGCAAGCTAGGTAGGGATGAGACACCTGGAATTTAGTGCTTACATGGTTTTAAGAAGTCATGGATGATGTGTTAATTCTGCTTGTGCTTATCCTACAAGCATGGGCTTGCATACAGAAATACAAGACCAGACAAAAACAATTGAGAAAACACTAAAGGACAGAGGGTGATGGCCTCTTTCCCATGGTTTTATAGATGTCTAAAACAATCCTGACCTTTAGCAGTTTTGGAAATATTGTTATTAATTTTTATTCAGGTGTCTCATTACTCTGTGATCAATGTATTATTTTCTGCAGGTACCTATTATGGCCTGTCAGGACAACAAAATCATTCTTGGCCTCAAAATAAATTGGACAATTCCTTCCATACTGTTTTTGTTGTGTAAACCATCAAGAAATGGGTTTTCAGTTGATCACTCCCCAAATTCCCATGGGATTTTTTTCCTCACCAGTCTTTCAGGTGAAGTTTATTTCTACAGCTCCTGTGTGTGTCAGTAAAATAGTTAGGAGATATGAGAAAGGGAAAATCTGGAAATGTGGGAAGGGCCTCACTTCTGCTCTGTCTTACCCATTAAAAAAAAAAAAATTATTTTATCATCCTTTTATCATCCTTTTGGTAGTGGCATTGTAGCAGACAACTGTAAGGCTGTGTCCTGAGCATGTACTTCCACAACCTAGGAAAGATTTTGTGCAGGGAATCAGGCTGTCAACTTCTAAAAGTTTCAGGAAATTCTTCAGGGAAGCGTAAAACTGGCTGAAAACTTCTTCAGCTTCCCACTGGGTGGGTGCAAGTTCTGCTTCTCTGGATATGCCCATCATCTGTGTGACAGTGGATTCTTGGCCAGGAAGGTTCTGGCTGACTGAGCCCAGGATCAGAACTTGCACCCTGGGAATACCAGAGCTCTGCAAGGATGCACTGAACCATCCCAGCCCACTGTGGGCTTCATTGGAGATAAACCTTAGTTTAGGAAAGGGATCAAAAGCTTTGAAATAACCTTTGGGGAAAGCCTCCCATCCATCTCTGGGATGGCCATTTTGTGTGTTGAAGCAAATTGTTACAACTCTTATAATCACCAGTAAATCACAGAGGAGTCACAGAATCATGGAATGGTTTGGGTGGGAAGGGACCTTAAAGCCCATCCAGTTCCACCCCCTGCCATGGGCAGGAACACCTTCCACTATCCTGGGTTGCTCCAAGCCCTGTCCAACCTGGCCTTGGACACTTCCAGGGACCCAGGGGGCAGCCTCAGCTTCTCTGGGCACCCTGTGCTGGGGTCTGACCACCCTCACAGGGAACAATTCCTTCCCAATATCCCATCTAAACTATACTCTCTGTCACCCCTGGGCTTTTCTTCTCCAGGCTGAACAATCCCAGCCCTTTCCTCCCAGCAGAGCTGCTCCATCCCTCTGATCATCTTGGTGCCTCCTCTGGACATGGTCCAGCAGCTCCAGCTCCTTCCTGTGCTGGGATCCCCAGGCTGGATCAGTATCAATAATTAATAAAATGAACTGACCTATACCGAGGCCTGTTCCATCACAGGGTGTTGCACATACATTGACACAACATGGTAGAACAGTTAAAAAATGCCTGTTAACTTGGAGTTTGGATCATTTCTGTCAGGTTTAAAGGGACTAATTCACTGCCAACTCCCTGTTAGGTGAAGATTCAGAGTTTATGGAGCCTCCTGAAACAGTGTCATTAGAAATGCCAGATGTGTAGCTCCAACATGTTGTAGACTCAGACTGTAATCCAAACATGTCAACAGCTTTCAAGGTGTTTGTGCAGATCAAGGGAGAGGAGTTTTTCACTTCAGCTTTTCCCTTCTGTTCTGCTAATAGGGTTAACACGTGCTTTCCAAGGACAGGGAACAGGATCCTGGTGCAGACAGTTGCTTAGAGGAGTAAAAAAACAGATTGAAGTTGGCAGGATATTACATAAAGTCAGCCACTTTCAGGCTCCTAATCAAGCTTACAGAAAATTTACAAAATATTTATGAATTTACCTTTCCTTTGAAAAGGTTTTTGTTGGTGTGTTGTTGCTGTTCCAAATATAGAACTGATTTTTCGATGGAATTTTTCTTCTCTGTTCCAAAGGCTCTGACCTCTCTCATCAAGGCATGACTTTGCTCTACTTGTTATGCAAGAGCTCTGAGTCATATAAGAAAGGAGAAAAGGCAGCAGACTCTCTCTTTTTTTTTTTTCTGTTCTTGCAGGAGTCTGACAAGATACAGCTTAACAACAGCTTATTCTTTTGTCTAATTGAGGTGCCCAGTGGACAAAGTCAGAGATATTTTAAATCAGAAAGTAAGAGAAGTTAAAAACTTCCCAGTCAGGAGAATACAGGACAAGGACAGTTTGAGGAGACATTCTATCATCAAATTTTCTCATTGGCAAAACATTTTAGGCACTTTATTCTACAATTTTTTTTTTTTTACCTCCTACACATCAAGGGTACTCAGACAAGCAGAAATAATGGCCTGTGGCTAATGATTGAAAGGGAATGTCAGAGAACTGCTAACCCAGACACATGTGCCTTATAACAAATTTCCCTCTTCTCCTTGCTTTCCTACTCCATCCAGGACAAACAGCAGCACTGGATATGCTGCCATATCTTGGAGACAGAATAACATCATAGGTTGGGAAGGACCTCCAAAGGTCACCAAGTCCAATGTCAGGCAGGACAGGCACAGTTACAGGAGGTCACTCAGGGCCTTTTGCAGCCAGGATTTCCTGTCTCCAAGTATGAAAATTTCCCAGTGTCCCTGGGAAATCTGGGCAAAATTTTTGACCATATCACTGGCAACCATTTTTCCTTCTATCTAATCAGATTTTTTTGATGTTTTGGCTTGTTCTTATTGCCTCTTTGTCCACTGGAGCGCAGCTCTGAGAAGAGTCTGCTCTGTCTCCTCTCCACCCTCCTATTAGGCCACTGTGGAGAGCAATATTTTCCAGTTTATCACCAACTGGAGGCATTTACCCTGGGCTCTGGCTATTTCTCCTGGGAACTCAGCCCTCTCCTTCAGTGTACCAGGTTGCATCCCAGTCTGACACTGTCTGCAGACCTGCTGAGGATGTTCCCTGTCCTGTCATCACAGCATCAGTACCAGTCCCTGGGGCTTATCACTAGGATTGACCACCTACTGGTTGGACTTTGTGGTGAATCACCACACCCTCAGACCAGTCATCCAGCCCATTTTCTGCCCACCTCATGCCCTTATCAAGCCCATGTCTCTCCACTTAGGCCAGAAGATGGTCCATGACCTTACTTTAAAGAAGGTAAACAACACTCACTGCCCTTTCCTGGTCCACATGGCCCCTTGTTCCACTGTGGAAAGTGATCAGGTCAGGTCTGGTTTTCCCTTGGAAGACCCTTGATGGATTTTCCTGGTCTCAAACTGTTCTGCATGGGCCTGGATCCTTAACAAGATGAGGAAGCTTGAGGGAACCAGGTGAAACTGACAGGTTTGGGCTTTTCAATCTCCCTTGCTCTTCCAGCAGGTGTGTGGGATGTGACTTTCTCCTGTCAGTTTCCTGCATCTCCTGGCACCTCAGAAATGATGGAAATGGTAGTGATGTCCCAAGTTTTGCTTGGGACAGCTCATGTGAAGCAGCTCCCACTTTTATCTTACTGATAGGAAGAAACATTTTAGAAATATCCTGGACTGACCTGGAAATATCAGAGGAGCATGAGCTGCTGCAGGAAAGATCTCAAATGAATGTAGAAAGCTGCTTCATCAGCTACATAGATAAATAGATAGATAGCTAGAAGAGAAACTAAAATATGATGGACCACTGTTTCTTGGCTGTCTGATTTCTCTGTCCTAATAGGAACCCATTTTGTTTACAGAGAAGAATATCTGACTGTTCTCTGGAAAAATACACTTTGGAGAAACAATGCATAAAATTATGCTAGAAACAAATATTATCTCAGTATTTCTTATCTATTACGTATTACTTATTACACATATAAGGAGCTAGGCTGTTGTATTGCACTAGTCATTTAGCTGTTTTACATCATTTTGCACTGTTCAAGTGGTCTGTATTCTATGTGGTTTGCCCCTTATTTGTATAGTTTTGCACTGTTCAAGTGATCTGTATTCAATGTGATTTGCCCCTTATTTGTGTAGTTTTGCACTGTTCAAGTGATCTGTATTCCATGTGGTTTGCCCCTCTCTTTCTCCCCTCCCTGTAAGCCCCAGTGGAGCTCCTCTCCCTTGGTTACTTCCCCCACTTTAGACCCCCCTCACCTGTTTTCCCATCGGCTGTGATCCACTTCCTGCACTTCCCCTTAAAAACCCCCCTGGGAGGGGGTGTCACCCTCTGTCTCTTTTCTACCTGGACAGCACCTGGACTACACTGGTGTCTTCTACCCACACAATAAACTAGAACGAGGTGTCCTTTGAGGAAGAGCATTTCTCTCTCTTTTACTCCAGACCATGCAGGATTGATCCAGGGACTGGGGTTGGAGCTAGCTGGGTCTGGACCCCCGAAAAACCCCGGATTAATCACCACACTAGGCCACCTCTTCCTCTGAACCAGGCGTGCTTCAAATTTTGATCACTCCTTATGTGACCTGCAGAGATAAAATGAGCTTTAAAAATGTGTTAGTTTTATAGTCAGGATAACCAACAGCTCCTGGATTTGTCATGTTTTGTCCTTGGTGAGGAGGGCTCTTCTTTTCCCCTGCATCTTACAAATGATTTCGATATGCTTGCAATTTTCATTAAATATGATTAGTAGAAAAGTGTAGGTCAACAAGATTGACCAGGGCTGATCTTGATTTAACTTAAGCTGAGAACAAAATCAGCAACGCAAAGAAGACGACAAAGGCAGATCAATTGGATTATGATTTTCTGTGTTCTTGGTTGAGTGATTAAAATGACCTGGAGAAGAACTTCCCTCTGCACTGATTCTGTTTAAAAGGTGAGGGGAAGGGCTCCCATCATGTGTCAGGAGCTGGTTTGTGGCTCTGACGAGCACTTTCTGTCTGTGTCAGGATATAAGATTAGAGACCCTGCAGGCACCTGTGTTTTAACTGGATTTGAGAAGACATGAAGAACCTGACTCTTACTTTTTCCCTAGATCAGAAGGGATGTTTAACCAGCAGCTGTATTTGTTTTGAAAGATGCAATTGGATTTAACCTAATCCTAGAGACAGGGAGAGAGAGCCTGGGTTTATTAGCTGCTCTGAAGGGAGGCACCTGCCTGAATCCTGGAGCACTTTGCAGTGCTTCCAGCACTCGGAGGAGCCAGAAAGCTCTGACTGAGTCGTGCTGTTTATTCTATAACAATATGTTCTGATATATTTCCAAATTGATGATCCGAGGAGCCAGGCACAAATTGTGATTTACAGCACTGTAATGTTGCTATCCATTTCCTCTCAATCAGCAAGGAAATCTAGCACAAAGTGCTTACTTGTATACCAGGGAGAAGCTTATTTACATCTACCCCGAAACCCACACAATTGCAAACACATTGTGGCTGAACACAGGGAAATGAAAAGCACTCAAAAATTTTCTCTCAACAATTTGTGTCTAAGCACACGGCAGAGCCCATGGTGCAGCTTAATAGGTTGTTGAGAATTAGCACATTGTGGGGAAAGGTCTCTGTGCCTGCATAAATGAACAGCCTTGAACTGGGTTTAGCAAAGTAATGGGAGACAAGCTTTAAATAAATGAGGTTGGGGGTTGCTTTTTGCACTGCTAGAAATATTTTACTCTTGCAAGATTAGTGTGAGGAGAAGAGAGTTTGGTCTTTGCAAGGACAGGAAGAAGGAGGGCTTAGCTCACATTGAATTTCTATCCTTAGTTGTACAGATGCTTCCCTTCCATGAATCAGGGGTGACCAGGGATGTTCCAGAAACTCAGTCCTTCTCAATTTGTTTTGAGATTTTCCCATTGGAAGAGACAACAACAGTGTCAAAATTTAAATGTTTTAGGTGGAAAAAAAAATTTAAGTAAACTGAAACCCCACCATATTTACATTTCTCATGGTTTAGAGAAGGCATTTGGTGTTTGCTGACATAGAGAGGGCATGGAAAAAAGGGAAATGCTGAAAACAAGGATTGAGGTAGACAAGTGAGGAATTGGAGTGTGAGCAGAGTGGTTGTGTGTGAAAGAGGGGTGATGAGTGAGCAGGAAAGGACCTTTAGATGTCATCCAGTCCCACACACATGCCACGGGCAGGGACACCTCCCACTATCCCAGGTGGTCCCAGCCCTGTCCAGCCTGGCCTTGGGCACTTCCAGGGATCCAGGGGCAGCCACAGCTTCTCTGGGCACCCTGTGCCAGGGCCTCACCACCCTCAGGGGGAACAATTCCTTCCCCATAGGCCATCTAACCCTGCCCTCTGGCAGTGGGAATCCACTATTCCCCCTTGTCCTGTCCCTCCATCCCCTGTAAACAGCCTCTCTCCATCCTTTCTGTTGGCTCCTTCAGGTCCTGGAAGGCCACAATGAGATCAACCTGAAGCCTCCTCTTCTCCAGGTGAACAATGCCAGTTCTCCCAGCCTTTCTTCATTCAAAGCTATTCCCAGAGACAGTAAAGTCCTTAGTAATTCACAATATTTGCTTTGGTCAAGTTTAGTAAAGAATCTTAAACTTTTTTTCTTCACAAAGAAATGCACTTTCTGATGCACATTAAGATAAACTCTCCAGGTTCCTCATAAATTTTGGAATATTTCTAACATGAACTGTTGGTGAATTTGCACCATGGTTCAAGGAGAGGTTCTGTTGCCATCTGATGTGCATCTTTCAAAATTCTGAAATTATTTAGCTCTCAGTTTTTAACTAAGGGAGTTACTGACAAGAGAATGGCAGATAATTCAGTGCAGCCACCCGAAAATCAAAGATGGTATGAACATGGGAGATGCAGACAATATTTCCACTTTCCCTTCTTTTGGTAATTCAGTTCCAACAGCTTCTTCATAGCCCTGACTTTCCTGGGAGTTTATTCTTCCCTTCTTTATCCTCCTTGACTCCAGTTATCAAAGTGGATGGCACATTTTCCCCCAACAGCAGCTGCATTTTGGGGAGTGTGAGATGATTTTCCCAGATATATTTACTGCTAATTCCACCAAATTCAATACCTATAAAACATCAGATTTATTTTAAAAAAACCCCAAAAATACAGCAGCAAGGTTTTTATGATGACAACAACATAAAGAAGAGAAAGATAAACCAAAATACTTATTTTATGACATCCAGCACATCTTATTGTTTCCACAGTTCAAGGAAAGATTAGTGAGCACTGTCTGGAAGACCAGAAAATGTGATTATTTTAATGGACACCACATTCTGCACACACACACTAAGGCTGAGGAATGGCAAAATAAATCAGGGAAATATTTCCATCAGTATCATCTTGAAAGTTCAACTTTTTTATCTTTTATATCAGGTGGGAATACCTCAGGAAGTAAATATTTTCTTCATCTCTCATTTCACTTTTAACAGCATTCTGTGTTTATCTTCTCTCTGCATTGCCTGAGATTATTTCTTTTGAAGAGGGAAGGTGGAAAACAAAACCACACATTTTATTTTGTGACTTTCATCTTTTATGGCCTTATTATCTGGATGGCTACATCTCCTTGTGCACTGTGCATACATGAGAGATAAACTAATTAAAGATTTTAAACAGACTCTACTTTTAACAAGGAAAGTTACACACGCAGAGAAGGATGGGCTTTATTTCTTATTTTGAAGGTCTCTCTTATTCCCTGAAGAATTAAAATGATTCTGCTGTTGCTCTCTGGGAGGGGACAGGGTATTTTTGAGGTAACAAATGAGATAAACAACAGAAGAAATCATAATGTGGAGATAGAAGTTGAATTTCTGGAAGTGCCACTGAATGTGCAGCAGTAACAGTTTCAGTCTTATTGGAGCACAAAGAAGCCAATGGACAAAACAAACCAAACTCTACATGAGTAAGGCCTGGTTTTAAGCTTTTGAACAGAATTCTCCTGAGTTCAACCCAGTTTAGCTCAGTTCATATTGAAATTAAGGGCATATTTGTAGAATTTGAGCATCATCTCATTCAAGGAACCCACATTATTTTTTAGGAACTCATATACATTGAAGGCCTAAGTTAGCAGTAACATTTCTCAATGGCCTTTTGCAATGACCTGAGAACACATTTCCAGCTCTCCATCAAAAATTTCTCTTTTATCAGTTTATTGCTAAAAGGTTGCTATAGGATACATCTAGGAGTGCATTTACAATGAGTCTTCTTTAGGTGTATCCTTGTTTTACATTTTTTACATAGTGAGGGAAATATTTACTATAATATGCAATTTTTATTCTATAATGGCTGCTCTAATTCTCCCTGATATATTTGACTTTGCCTTTCCAACTCTGTGTGGTGCCTTTTTTGGTGTTTGGAATCTTGTTAACATTTTTAATAGAGTATCACCCCATGAAATTATAGACCTTAGAGGATAAATTCAGGTAAAATAGCAAGTAAAAGGATCACTGAGGTGTCATTGAAATTGAAACAAAACTTTTAAAGGAAAAGCAATGTTTTTCCTTTAAAAAAACATTAAAGGAAACATAAATGTGGATACATTACTGTATCCACAAAGAATTGTTGCTGTAAATTTGACCCCCCTGAGTTTTCCCAGTTCCTGTTTTATTTCAGTGCTGGTTTACACAAAACCACTCAAATAGGATGAAAAAAAATCTCTGCTTACAAACAAACTTAAGAGCTGTGGGAAGGAGGAGAATAGGAAGAAAGGAAGGAAAGCAGATGATGTGTTTTTCCTATTGTGAGTCCTTATTATTCTGGATCAGCTGTCTTACTAAATGTGGATTTTCTTCTGCAAAAACTACCAGAAAGAGTATGCACCTCGTAAGAATGAATCACTGTGATCTGTCCTAGCTCAGAATTCAGAGCCAATGGGATTGAAATACATCAAATACTCAAAAAAACTAGAATATGTGGCACTTAGCAGTGTGGGGATATTGGTCACAGGTTGGACTTGATGATCCTGGTGGTCTTTCCAACTTTAATGATTTTATGGAAAGGCGAATGCTTTCACAAGTCTGTTCTGTACATTTAAAATTTTGATAAAGTCTCCCATTTCTAATAATCCAGTTTAAATTTTCAATGTTTAACACAAATAGCTAACAATCCTCTAATCAGGTGTTCTGTGCTAGGACTAAACAATTTCAAAAGCAGTTTAATGACTCAATCTTTAAAATTATTAAACCTAACTTGATTTGTACTGTAATACACCCAGGAAAATGCCAGAAGTTGGAAAAGAAAGGGCAACTCTGGAATGCAAAGCAACAAAGAGATTTTGTCAGTCTCTGATACTTATTCCAACCTTGCTTGTAGTAAAACACCATTTTTTGGTTGGTGTCTCTGCTCCAGGTGCAACACAAAGTATCTGACATCCTGTCAATGAGATAGATCACAAACTAAAGGGCATATGGTTAAATTAGTCTTCATTTTCTCCCCCTGTCCTTTCTGCAGCCCATGTTCCCCAGCCAAGGATGGGTGAGAAACCTGCTGTCCATTTACACTGTAACAGAGCTGAGCAGTGCTGCTCCCATTCATTTTGATTATTTGGGATATGAACATCCTTTCCCAGGAAATGTAACAAAGAAGTGCCAGTGGCAGTAGTGACAAAACTGCAGCTCTCTTCTCTCAAACCCTCGAGTTGCACTGTCAAGAAAACCTCATTCCTTGTGCCAGCCTCTGCAGGTTTTGGGGATGGCATTTGTTCTTTTGTCTCTCAAGTGTGGTGTGGAACCCAGGGCAGCTGCCAGGGAAACAAAAGGAAGGTGTTTTTCCAGTGCAGAGCTGCTGACTGCAAAGGTGGCTCTGGAATCTGCCAGGCAGGGATTGTTTTCTCCCCTAATAACTCTGAACACAGCAACTCAGAGACTTCTCCCTCCTACTCTGAGCTGTTGAGACAGATAACTAATGGCAGCCCAGAAAGCCTATTTGAAACATCTAAACTCTGGGTTGACAAGGCAACCCTGAAGAAGAGCTTGCTCTATCTGCACAACACAAAATGATCTTTAGTGTTCCCCAGCTTTTGGGGTTCCCCAGCACACCTCTCATCTAATCACACCTGGGGACCTCAAGAGAGACCTTTCTACTCTGCCAGGAGAAAAACAGAGTTCTGATGCCTAGCAGGAGCAATTTCTGACTGGTTAACATTTCCTCTTGCTGCATGCCAGTGTTTAACAGCCATTCCCTCCCGGATCCTCCTTCTCACTGACCCTCCCTGTCCCATTACCATTTGGAAAAGGTTCCACAGCCCTCATCCTGCCTCAGTCCCTGGTGGTGTCTAACAAAGCTCTTTTCCAAAGAGCTGATCTGTGCCCTTTTACACCTGGCTCCACATCTTAAGGAGCTGACAGCGTGTCCTTGGGAAAGATTCCCGAGCTGAAAATAAGGATTTAGTGTGATTATGGCTCCCTTTGCCTATTATGGGGTGGGGTTCTTTTGTTGTTCAACACCTCTGCCAATGGCTTTGTTATTGCTAAGGCACAGGGAAGCTGGAAGCTGTCAAATGCAGTAACATCAATTGAAAAATATCACTGTCTCTAAATCAGGATCACAATTATGACCAATTCTTTCTGCTCCAGAGATCATCTCCTGTTATCTGAAGCAGAGATATTAGAGCAAGAAAGAACCACTGCTGTTTGTGGATGAATTCTGACCAAAAAAAGGGTTGATGAAATCACCTGGTTAGCAGTGCCATATTTATATATTTTAGAAAAAGGCTAATTAAAAAGTGTTCATTTAATTTCTATATAAATTCTAAGTTGTCCCAGTTGAGAGTGGGAGGAACATAAGAGAACTATACCATTAAGCAATTGAGTGGGTGAAATGATGTCCATGAAATGCTTGTTTAATCAGTGTAGGTACAAACTGGTGAGAGCCTGGTGGTGTTTTACAGTGTTCCCACAGTCAGGCTGACTGGTTTGGGTGTTTTTAATTCTCTGTAGGTTTTTGATTTTCCCTTTGCATTAGAACATCCTGCATCAGCCACCACGTGGGATATCTCTGTGCAGCAGTCTGACCTTATCTCCTGCAACAGCATAAATGGTATGAATAACTCTGGTAATTGTAGGGCCAGTGACAAAGGGAGGATGGAGCAGGGCAGGGATTAGAAAGCATCAAGCTGTAAGCACCAATGGAGAGGAAGAATCACATCATTGTGGTGTTAGTGATGCTCCCCAGCCTGGAGCCAGCTGCCACAGCAGTGTGGGAAGCACAGCTGGCTCAGGAGCTGGGTAAAATAGCTGCTGCATCCCTGCTAAATCAGTCAGGGCTCCTGGAGAAAGATTATGGGGATAACTGAACACCTGCATTGGTCTAGGAGCAGAATCCATAGCTTTGCTCTCACTTGGAGGCAACTGCATTAGGAGATGTAAGGATAAGTTATGTCCTGTCTGTCTTAAAAAGTCTGTGCCTCAAGTGCCTGAAACATTTCTGGCATCCTTGGGTGCCTCACTGAATGTCTTTGTGCTCTCCCAGCCACCTCAGACAGGTGTTCCTCATTCATCAGGAAATATGGTGCAGATTTTGCTTTGCATATTGGTAACAGAAAGCCATCAGCAGAATTTATACTGCAAATAATGGTGCAAGGGAGAACAAACTGTTACAGCAATTCACAGCAGCAGAGACACACAGAGACAGGAGCTGCCTCAGGCAGAGTGTCTGGGTGTTTGTGGATATTAATGTGCATCATGGAGAGGCTTGTGGGGGAAGGAACAGTAGAGCTCATCCCATTCCACCCCCTGCCATGGGCAGAGACACCTTCCACTAGTCCAGGCTGCTCCAAGCCCTGCCCAGCCTGGCCTTGGACACTTCCAGGGATCCAGAGGCAGCCACAGCCTCTCTGGGCACCCTGTGCCAGGGCCTTACCACTCTCTCAGGAAAGGATTTCTCCCCAATATCGCATCAAAACCCACTTTCTGTCAGTGGGAAGCCATTTCCCCTTGTCCTGTCCCTCCATCCCTTGGAATTTGTCTCTCTCCATGTTTCCTCTTGGCTCCTTCAGACACTGCAAGGCCACAAGGAGGGCACTCTGGAGCTTCTCTTCTCCAGGCTGAACAGTCCCAGTTCTCCCAGCCCTTCCTCCCAGCAGAGCTGCTCCAGCCCTCTGATCATCCTGGTGCCTCCCCTGGACTCCAGGTCCTTCCTGGGAAGGGCTGGGGCAGCTCTGCAGGTGGGGTCTCACCTGAGCACAGGGGCAGAGGGGCAGAATCCCCCTCCCCTGCTGCCCAGGCTGGGGGCTCAGCCCAGGGCAGGGGGTTCAGGGCTGGGGCAGGTCCAGCTCTCACCCCCAGCACCCCCAAGTCCTTCTCCCAGGGCTGCTCCATCTGCTCCTCCCCAGCCTGGATTGATCCCAGGGGTTGCCCTGACCAGCCCATGTTAATCCTCCTGGGATTCCCATGGGCCACTTCTGGAGCTTGTCCAGGTCCCTCTGGATGTCACCCTGTCCTTCAGGGGTGTCACTGCAGCACTGTGATTGTACAGTACTGCTGATCTTGAGAATGAGAGTAGACCATTTAAAAAGAGGAAATATGTAACAAATCCTCTTTTCAAAGACAGTTACCCATTGAGATGACCTTTTGTGAGAGGGGCTATGTAATTGTCAATTGTGACTGACAGCTTCTTGCCACAGCTGGGAATCTGGTGCACACACCAGTGTCTCCCCTTCTCATCACAGGCTGCTTTTTAAATTTTTATCAATGATGCTGAGATGTTTCATGCATTTGATTATTTCAGAAAGGTTGGCCCCAAATCTGTTTATTTATTGCTTCCATTTCCCAAGCTGCTGCTGTCAAACCAGTCTTTCTACATCACAGTACAAAGATCCAACAAAGATGTTTATGAGATTTTTCTTCCTTCCCATTAAGATTTTGTTATCTCAACTTCATCCTCTGCCAGCTCAAGTAATTAAACTAAGTCCTTACTTCTTACCTGGGTTCATTACTCAAAATAGAAGAGGATAACGAAATAATTGTGAAAACATCAGTGTTTGAAAAGGGTGGAAGACACAAAGAAAAAGAGAGTCTGCATCCTTAAGTGAAGGAATGTGGTGTCTAACCCTTCTCTGCTGGATAGACTTAATGATGCTCCCCCTAAATAGTGAGTGTGTTAGATGTGAAGAGCTTTAGGAAGGATATAAGTTTCTAAGCTTTGAAGAGGAAATAGATTGCTATTTGTGCAGTTCTTCCTTGGTGCTGTTATCAGTTGATTTCTATTTGTGCAGTTCTATCTTGGTGCTGTTATCACTTGTCTGTATGTGGAAGTGCCCAGGGCCTGTTTGGATGGGGTTTGGAGCACCCTGGGGTAGTGGAAAGTGACTCTGCCCATGGCAGGGGATGGACTGGATGGACTTTGAGGTCTCTTCCAACCCATACTAGTGTGGGATTTTTTCGTTTAATAATCACAGAACTTCTGGAAGCTCATGGCAATTGGGAAAGGATGGCTGGAAAAAGCAAACATTACTTGATCTTCCTGAAGGGCAAGTAGGAGGATTTGAGCCAGCTTAGGCTGGTTTGCCCCAGATCAAACCCTGGGAAGGTCACAGCAAATAATCCTGGAACCATTTCCCAGCACAAGAAACATAAACCCAGCAGTCAGCAGGAATTTATGAAGAGAACTGTGAGTGTTTAATTAACCTGGCAGCCTCCATGGGCTTGGTGGATCAGGCAGAGCAGTGGATGCTCCAGGCTTCATCAAGACCAAGTATGTGCTCCATGGAAACTCAGGGACACAGCTAGGTCTGTCCAGGGGCCTTGGACACCCATCTGTGTCCCCAGGCCCTGGTCTGTCCCTGCTGCCACCCAGAGCTGGGGAACTGCTGGGTTTGTGCAGTCCCATCTCCTGTCACACCCTGACACATCTTCGCTGTCACCTTGTGCCACCTGGGGTTGCTGTTGGGGGGACACAGAGGTCTGGAATGTGAACCACAGCAATGGGAAGGCAGCTGGAAGTAGGGTGTAATGTGATCAAAGGACCCAGGGCAGTGATCAGGCACATGGCTCAGCCAAGTGGCACCTGCTTGCACAAAACTTATCCCTCTTATGCCCTTTCCCCTTTATTTTCTCATATTTACCCTCTCCAATCCATTTTGTTATCTCCAATCCATTTTGTTTCCCCTGCCTTTGGTCCTTCCCCAAGCATCCCTTATGTGGTCTCACACATCTCCACACTGCTCTTAAAACATGCCATAATAACTTTTATGGTGTCTCCAAATGCCCTTCCATGGCCTCCCATAAGTTCTCTCCTCCTGTAGGCTGTAATTCCCTTTATTTTTCATGCCTTTCTGGGGACAAAGTTTATTTCCTTGACTTCATCTCACATCAGGAGCACAGGGCAGCTCCTTGGTTGTCCCAGCAGGTGCTTTAAGTTCTCTCTGGTTGCTGTCTGTTGCCTTTTCCTTGGTGTTTAATGAGATTTACCATTAGTCAGAGAGCCTGACTCCAAGACCTGGGAACCAAGCAACATTCCAGCTCAAAATTCACTTTCCACAAGGCTTAATTTTCACAGAAAACTCTTCTTTTATCTGGAATTAGGAAAACAAAAAGGACCCCTTTTGCTTTGAAGCTGGCTCATCCTTCATGGAAGCATTGGCAGGTTTAATTCAGGTGGAGGTATTTGGGGTGGTGTGAGTCCAGGTCTGCTTTAGCTACTGCCATGCCATGGACAGTTTATTTTCTTACAGAGCAGTGGCTTTTATTCGTATTTTACAAGGCAGATTTCTCTTCTGTTATACCTAACATAAGCATGGTCTCAAACATACAGATAGAGAGCAAAACCCCTGTGTGTCATTGGCAGTAGAGGATAAAACTACTTGGGATAAAGTCCAAAAAGTTGCTCCTGAGGAATGAGACAATGTGATCCAAGCACTCAGAGAATCACAGAACCATTGAGGCTGGGAAAGAAGTCCAGGATCACCGAGCCCAAGCTGTGCCTGATCCCCACCTTGTCCCCAGCCCAGAGCACTGAGTGCCACGTCCAGGCCTTCCTGGGGCACCTCCAGGGATGGAGACTCCAACACCTCCCTGGGCAGCCCCTGCCAAGGCCTGACCACCCTTTCCAGGAAGAAATTCCTCCTGCTGTCCACCCTGAGCCTCCCCTGCCCAGCCTGAGGCTGTTCCCTCTCCTCCTGTCCCTGTTCCCTGGGAGCAGAGCCCGATCCCCCTGGCTGTCCCCTCCTGTCAGGGAGTTGTGCAGAGCCACAAGGTCCCCCCTGAACCTCCTTTTCTCCAGGCTGAGCCCCTTTCCCAGCTCCCTCAGTTTTTCCTGGTGCTCCAGACCCTTCCCCAGCCCTGTTCCCTTCTTTGGACATGTGTGAGATGTACAATGAAGGGAATGAAAGCAGAGAAAAATTAAGTATTTAGCAGAAGATATGCCTAACAAAATATTTAGACTAGTCAGTCATTATCTCATAATTAAAAAAGCAAGTCCAAAGGAAAGCAAATGAAAAGTTGCCTTTCAAATAGGTATTAAAATGCTAATGTTTCATGCTTTTAATGAAGGTTCTAATAAGAGTGGAAGATGAGAGTGATTGTAACGGGTGAAATACCAGTTCCCACTTTAACTGTCATTTTAACAACATCATTTTCTGTCAGCTTGTTGGAGCTCTATTGATCCCAGTGTATTTCATTTCCTCACTGAGTGTCTGCCTGTGTGAGGCAATATTGTTCCAGTGTGAAGTGTCTTCATCTCTGTGCAAGTGCTTAAATTGATCTTTAACCTTTCTCCAAATGAATTTTTCAAAATTATTTTTGATTGAGATTTTAGTGCCTGTGAAAGGTGTGAGATGTATTTATTCACATTTATCCTCTTTTTTTTTTTTCCTCTCTGAGTCGTGACATGAGATGCATATCTCATTCCAAATGACAACTTCCTAGATAAAAAAGTTTCTCCCATTGTATCTGAGGCTGCAGCAGTGCAGATTGGCCCATATTAACTATTATAAGTTAAGGCTATTAAATATCTCAGCACCTCACATCTGTAATGTTTCCTATGAGCTAAATAACTTTGAAAATGACTTTTCACATTCATGAGAATTTCAGACCCACCTTCTTCCACTCTGTCATGTCCAGCTTTGAATTCAATTTCTTTTGCATTCCCTCTCCCCTCCAGCTGTCACTGATTTCAGTCATTCTCCAGCAAAGAGTTTTGCCTGCGAAAATATGAAGTAAAATTTCTAATTTGTTTCAAAGGTGCAACAGAAGAAGTCCAGGGAGTTTAAGGCTGTCATAGCAGAGTTTGGTTTTAACTGGTAAATAATGTATTCCATATGGACACTCTCCTGTTTGTCTGTTCCAGAGGGGACAAAAACCACAAAGAATCCCCAAAACACACAGAAAATCCTTATTTATTTATTCATAGCAGAATTTTCAATTGTTTCAGAACTGAAGTTTAATACTAAATCTTTTCAAAAAAGGGCATCCAGCTGCCAGTGGCCAAGGAAATATGATGGCACTAATGGATTTTACCAGGATGGCAGCTCCAGAAGACTGAAATGTTATCCTTTCCTGACAGTTTCCTGTGACTGTCACAACACCTCCCTGCTGCAGTTTTGCTTCATTTTTTTCAGTAAACAGCACTTTCATGCAGGAACCATTTATCCTCATTCGCAGAACAAAGAGGGGAAATTTCTGTTAGTCTGGAAGATGAGAAACTAAAGAGCTAAGTCATGGAATTGCAGAACCCCAGAATGGTTTGGAGTGGAAAGGACTTTAAAGCCCATCCAGTGCCACCCCTGCCATGGGCAGGGACACCTTCCACTAGCCCAGGTTGCTCCAAGCTCTGTCCAGCCTGGCCTTGGACACTGCCAGGGATCCAGGGGCAGCCACAGCTTCTCTGGGCACCCTGTGCCAGGGCCTCACCATGTCAGGAATTTCTTCTCTGTATCCCATCTAATCCTATTCCTTGTCAGTTTGAGGCCATTTCCCCTTGTCCTGTCACTCCATCCCATGTAAATTGTCTCTCTCCATCTTTCTTCTATCTCTTTCAGGTAGTGGAATGCCAAAATTAAGTCCAAGCCTTTTCACCTCCAGGCTGAACAGTCCCAGTTCCCCCAGCCTTTCCTCATGTACTCCCTGCATCAGGGAAGTGCAGCCAGTAAAAGGAAATGTAGTCTTCCTTTTTTTTTTAGGTTTTTAAAAACTCCCAGGATGAGAAAGTACAAAAAAAATCAGTTCTTGCCTGCACAAAACCAAAGGAAACAATGTGTTCTGTGATAAGAAAACCTAAATACAATTAGCTGAGGGATGGATGCCTAGCAAGCTTCCAAAAGTGATTGCAGACTCTGGATTACATGGATCCAAACACCAGCCCCTTGAGGGGCAGCAGAGAGGAGAGAACTGCACAGCCTGGGAACAGCTTTCTCCAGGGCTGAGTCTCTGGGGAAGTTTAACAGGACCAGAGGAAGTGTCAGACACCAGTTTGATTGCTGGGTGTCACTTCTCCCTCAGCAGCTCATAGCCAGGTGTGATAGCCTCTCTGAGAAGGGACAAGACAGGAACCTGCTGACCTGGGGATAAAGGAGATCCTTTGGTCCCTGCTTAACAAGAATTCCACAGGCAGCAGTGGGTGCCTGCTGTGCTAATGGTCTCCTGAATGGGGAATACCTAGCATTGACTCTATGCCTGCAGAAGGCTGACCAATTCCTTTATTCACCTAGACTATATTATACTATTTTATTAAGAAGCTTGCAACCCTTACCAACAGTCTGATACAGCTTTAACTTAATTGGTCAATCAATCCAAGCACCACCCAGTGTCCAATTAACAAACAACCCTTTGGTAAACAGTCTCCATAACACATTCCACAGGTGTGTAACAACTGGTGTAGCAAGTGGATAAGAATTGTTTCTCGTTCTCTCCACTGATCTTCTCACAGCCTTCTCCAGGAAAATACTGGGAAAGTCTGTGCTTGCTCTCTGTGGCCAGACAAGGCTTTTATTGCACTCCAGGCTGGTCCTTGAGGAGCTGGGAGTGATGTCAGAGGACTGATGTCACAACCCCCAGGTGGATCCAACAGAGGAACAGGGACCAGCAGGTGATGATGTTATTTAAATTCAAATTCTTTGTCTTCCTTATTTTGTACAATCTGTGGCTGCAGGACGATTTTGTCTGAGTTAAGCACCTGATTTTTTTACAGTTCTTATGCTGACAGAATCTGCAGAATTCCTTGTTCCATTGCAAGGCTTTGAATTTCTGAGTGTGTTGGTGAGGAGCACTAAGATTAGCATCCATTATTTTTGAGGAAGCCTGCTGTTCCTCACTTTATTCAGAGATTAACCACGGATGAAGTGGGTTCATGTAGCACTGAGTGCTTTACAAAGACCTCTCAAACCCACAGCAGTGTTTCTTCCTGCTTATCCAAATCTGGATCCTTTTTTTGGATGTTTGGATGCATGTTTCCTCTTTTTGATGCATATTCCCTTCTTTTTTGATGCATATTCCCTTTTTTTTTTTTGATGCATACTCCCTCATCCCTGGAATATTCCACCTGGTTCAAAGGGGAAGTGGGAAACTGCTGTAGGAAAAGTGAACTCCTAAAATCTCTCTTCAGTGCCCTGGTTCCTTCTCTTGCAGCAATTCCTGTTTCTGAGAAGGGCTCCTCAAAAGGACACTGCAGTTCTGACCCAGGTCAGCCTTGCAGAGAAATAAAAAGGAACTGAATATTTACATGCACAAAACATCAGAAATATTCTATAAATTAATGTGATTTCATACAAATCACGTGTTTAATGTGGCCCAAAAAAGCTGTACTGTTTTGCAAACATATTAAAAGGGAATAAAGGGGTCATTTAATCCACTAAATGCACCTCCCACACGATACAAAACTGCTATTTGATTTCATGCTCATCAGTTCTTGTCTGCTGTGGTTTTCAGTGATTTGCTAAGCTCTACCTGCTAAAATATTACTTCATATGTAGATTTTCCAGGTATTTATTTACAAACTGACAAAATAAACTTATCATTGGTTAGTATGAATTAGCATGTGAGGCTGTTGATTATAAACCCAAAGGTACAAACAAAAGGACTTTACTAATTGATTGCTTTCAATTTATTGATTTAAAATATAATTTACCTTTTAAATTGTGACGTGCTCACCTGAAAACTTGGTCTTTCTTAACAGATATTGAGAGAAAATACTCACTTCTACACAAAACTTATAATTCAGATATATATTCTTAAAATGATTATAGAGATAAAATTATAAGAACAAACAAACCCTTTAAATTATTTGTTGTATTAATTTACATTACATTTACATTTTTACATTTACATCAGCAGTGCTTTTTCACTGCAATTCTTACAAAGCAAATAAAAGTCAAATGCACTGAAAATACGAAATCTTTTTTAATCTTTTGAGTCATTTCAAGTCATTATAAATGGTGCTCAGTAAACCCTGCAGACAAATGCTGAGACCCTAATCAGTGAGTTTCAGAGAGAAGGGTCCAAACCCCATTATTTGATAAGGTTTGATCCAAGAGTTCTTTCAGGACTCTTTTTGAGGTCTTCACGTGCCTTTCAGTGCCGTGGATGAGCTGCAGCCACACGATTTAAACTCCATTTTCAAGTACAATTCCCTGTTCATCCCCTCCCTCCGTCTCCCATAGCTCTGCCTCTACATCAGTGCCTTGATCTGTCTCTTCAGTAATTTTAGGAAAAGGTAGCCAGACTTGCCTAATTTAATTTAATTTAATTTCCCCCTTGAAGGCCGTGCCCCTGGCTGTGCCTTGTGCTGCTCTTTCTCGCTCTCTGCCTTTCATTCTCACATTTCCCTCAGCACCTGTGTTATTTTCACAGCCACTAAATATACTTCACTCTGCTCAGGGACCAACCTGAAAGGAAACTCTCTTTCAGATCTCTTTCAATGGGTGCAGAAATGCACTTTTCCAAGTAATTCAGGTGACATTTTAAGCTCATTTTAGCAATCTCCGGCCAAACATGTGATTAAAAAGTGAAGCACACATTTCAACTCAGTTTCATATTGAAGCTTTGGGGGATTTAGGTACATTTTCTACATATGCATATAAGGAAAATCACAGAGGATGCTGACTAAACATAAGTAATTTAAAATTTCTTCTACTTCATCAATTATGGTGCTTTAGTGGTTGTGGCTTTTGAGCTGTAACTAACACTGGCTGCTACAATGGATCAGGAAATACTTTGATTTAGTCTTATGAAATGAATAGCCTTTTGAGGGAAGCAAAACTTAGATTATTGCTCAAGCATAGGAAAATTTAAAAATAAAACACAACAAAAATGGACCCAAACCAGTAACAAAATATTTAGATTTAGTACGTGAAAAATGTTCTGTTTACTGGAGGAATTCCCATATGAGGAAAGGCTGAGGGATGTGGGAATGCTCTGTTTGGAGAGGAGGAGGCTCCATGGGATCTTATCAGTGATTATCAATATCTGATGGGGAGGGGCAGTGAAGAAGATGCTGCCAGAGGTATCCAGTGACAGAGTATGAGGTAAAGGGCATAAATCAAAATAAAAAAAATACAAGTCTGGACATAAAAACACTCTTTTACCTTGAGGGTGATTAAACACTATCAATTTTCACCCACAAATTTCAATCACTTTGAACACAGGGCAATTAGTGAAGGGATCCTGGTATCTGATTACTTAATCTCACTTCTGCAGACAATAACTTCTGCATGGTCACAAGGGTCTGCAATTTAAAGTCTGATTTAAGTTGCACTAAATAATTTGAAAAATGTGAAATTAAATGCATTTTCCTTTATCTCTTAATGATATTTCAGAAGTGCTATAACCCATTTTAAAAGTACAGGGGCAGCTACTCCCTGAGGCTTTCCATTCCACTTGGAATCACATAAAAAGAGATGATAAAGGACACATTTAAAAAATCACACAAAACTTGCTTGTTATTACTTGGGAAAAGATAAAATACACCTCAGCTGCTCCTCATTTGAATGTGTTATATTCCTTTTTGTTTCCCCTCTGTAAAACATTTTTATTTTCTTCTTTTACTTCAGACCATGGATAGACAAATATTTTTCACTAGGCTACAATAAAAAAATATAAAAAGATTGGGTGCATTGCTTTGATAGTCTGCAATATAAATGTATTTCCAGGGTAGCCCTGGGAAAATGGAGTGAGCAGGGCTCTCTCAGCTCTTTCTAAGCCAGAAGGTCAAAATAATGAGTAGTGAAAGAATACTTGGTAATAAACTTGGACAATGACCTTAAAGAGTTTCAGGTGCAATGAATTGCAAGGGGCAGCAGAACACAGTTTAGGAATTTGAGACTCTTTTCCCTAGAACTCTATAGGGTTTCCAGACAGGCAGTAAAAACTGTGAGTCTTTGAGAACCCAAGAATGACCCCAGGTATGTGTGGCCAGGCTGCTCCCCAGTTCTGTCCCACACCTGAGGATCTCCAGTCCCCAAAATATTCATGAACACATCAGAGAACCTGTGAGAAGCCAAATGTTCACCAAAGTAAAGGTGAATTTTCATTGCTCTTTTCACTGCTGCTGAAAAGAGCAACACATGTAAAAAAAAAAAAAAAAAAAAAGGCCTCTTAACATGTAGCTTGCAAGATTTCAACACAGAATGCAAACCTGAAGCCAAAAGTGTACTTAAAGAAATGTGTAACTTCAGCCAAGTGCTCCTGCAGTGCCCTTGGTCATGTTAAATACTTGCAGGTTGTATTTTGAGACAATGAGAGGTCAAATGGCTAAGAGAAGTAACAGAGGGAGCATATAAATTCAAATGGTCTGATCTGTGGAGAGTTTGGAGTCTGGACTCATGGAAAACACTGAACAAGTTGGAGTTTTTGTACAAAATCTATAGGCAGTGCTCATTGTAATGCACAGTAGCTTTGCTGAATCTTTAATTTAGTGTAAAACACAACCCCCTCACTTGACAAAATGGTACAAGGTGGTAGATTTAGTGCACACCTGTGTGGTAAAAAAACTGTGCAGGAGTGTGTATTTGCAAATAAGTAAAACATAATTTTGGAAAAGCTTCCCATTAAAACACCTTTCCAATTCATTTACTCTCGCCATCCTTTATTCCAAGATCAATTATTCCACAATAATGTTGTGCATGGTTTTACGAGCGCAGAGCTGAATGGAGATTTAAAGGTGGGTGTTGGAGAGTTTCAAGATTATCTGTTATTCTTCAGGCTGCAGCACTGTAGGGAAGATAAATTAAAGAAGCAGAGGCAGAAAAGAAAGCAGTGTTTCAAAGGAATAACCACCTTTATGAAGAAACCACTCAAACATCTGGAGGCAGGACTTTGTGACTTCCTTCTCTCCCTGCTCCTGTTATCTGCATCCTGCAAGTGCTTCAGGATCATCAGTTCATGGGATCAGGCAGAGAAATAAACCTTCTCTGCAGACACAAGATGTGACTGTATAGAGGGAGGGAAAGAAGTGGGTAAAACCATTTTCTTTTTGAAATCTCAGAGAGGATTGTGACCCTCATCCCATGCAGAATGCAAAGACATTGCAGATCTTCATTCCATCCTCACACAAATGTTTTCTGCAACAACAACCTTCAAAAAAAAACCCAAAATAAAACCCCAAACAAACCCCCAAACATGACCTGTTTAGAATAGAAATTAATTGGAAATTGTTGTAGCAGTGTTGCCTCTATTTGCCAACTCTAAGAATAATCATCTTATTCTAGAGGAAATCAACTTTGATTCTTAGTCTTTCATCTCACTCTTTCTTCCTACACAGGACCAGCCCCCTTTTTGCCCCAGTCTCTTCAACTCAGCTGGAGAGCAGCTCTACATTTTTTTTCCTAAAAGTAGGAACATATAAAAACTGCCATATACCCTCTGGGTTAGAGCAGAGCTCTCCCTGGCTCAATATCTCAGAATCACACAGGATCCCAGGGTGGGTCAGGCTGGAAGGGCCACAGTGGCTCATGTGGTGCCACCTCCCTGCTCCAGCAGGGCCATCCCAGAGCACAGGGCACAGGAGAGTGTCCAGAGGGCTCTGGAACATCCCCAGGGAGGAGACCCCACAGCCTCTCTGGGCTCTTTGACCACACATCTTTGATTTTGGATGTCTCACACTGGGACTCAAGGAAGGTTTTCTTCTACTGGGGACATTCCTGGGATCAGCTTTAAGCAGGTTGCTTGTGAACAAAACACACCCAAGAACCAGTGGCTGCATCCTCCAAGGCCTGCAAAATGCAGAGGTGAGCAGAGCCCCCCCCCCAAATGTGATCCTTTTTGTTACCCTTTAGTGATGGGGAAAGGTTTCGAGCAGTTTAACTGGAAAAGTGAAACCTCAGGAGCCCAGGTTGCTGCAGAGACAGAAAGAGGCTTGGTTTCTGTAGAGGCTTTATATTCTCCACTTGTTCTCCAGTTACAGCATAGATTAGGTTACAGCTGGGTTTGGGAAATTAAAGCTCCAAGAACTCAGTTTTTTACTTGATTTCCTACTTCCCACCCCCTGACTTAGATGGAGAGCTTATGCTGGGAACGTTGGACTGAAGCCTTTGGGAAATAAGCTTAAAGAAGTGAAATTGTTCAATTTCATTCAATTCAATTTTGTATCATTGCCAGAGACAGGAAGAGGCTGATCAGAGCTGGTGGTTTGGAGTGGTGGAAAGCCTTATGGTGCCTTTCTGTGTTACAGCCAATGTGATGACTTTAATTAAGGTTTAGGGCTTGGAAATCTGAAAGTGGCTGTTCTACAGGGCCACAGGAATAAAGAAGAGGGACAATAACAGCATGTCCTCTTTGTGGTCTGTTTGTGGGATATAACAAAGGTTGCTGTTAGCAGTGTGCTCAGGAGCAGGGCTGGGAGCTTAAAGACCACACAATCACTCTCTTGCTGGATTCTCCAAGTCCCTCAGGGCTCTGTCAAGAGAGAACAGTTTCACTTTCCTTACAGCAGGATCAGAACCCTGAGCACCTGGAATTGAGATTTAGGAAGAGGTTTAGCCTGGGATGCTGTTATATTTTCCTGAGGTGATGCTGCAACAGGAGGTCACTTGTGTTTGACCTTCCTACAGATATTTTCCCTCGTTTGTGATGCAATTGGGAATTGTGATTAGTGCCAAGTCCTTCTTAACAGCATTTTCATGTGGATCACTAGTGTGGGAAAAGACTTGCTTTTATTGACTGATGCCTTACATTTAACTTCCTGTAATCCACTGCCCAAGAAATTATGGAATAAGTTTATTCACATTATAATCAAAGCCAAAAGTTCATTTCCAGAAGTTTCATCATGTGCCATTAGAGTTAATTGAAAATGCTACATCTTTAAGTAAATTCTCTTTGTATCTCTAATGTTTCTTTAAAACCCAGGAGATGTAAAAACATACAGTGATATTATCCTAATTCACCCCGAGTGCCTCTTTCCCAAATATCAATTAGCACCAGGCATGGTGTGAAGTTAAGGATAAAAGGAAGGTCACAGCCCATTTCCTCATTTTCAGGATCCAACAGCATCTAGTAAAAAGAATGTTTCTGAATATGGATTATCATGTCTTGGGCTGCCATGTCATAGTAGGGCTGTAAAGCTCTGATGATATTTAGCAAGAATCTTTTTTCTGCCTCTGAGGGGTTTGCCACACCTGACTGCACAATTTTGATTCCAAAACATCAATTCCAACCTTAAATGATCAATAAAATAAAATGTAGGGTAAAGTTTTCTCCTAAACCAATACCATCCAGTCTCATAACCCTCTACTGGGGATTTTAGCCACTTGGCTGTAGTAGAAAAAACCCATATTTTGATCTCTAATATCCACCAAGTCGTTCCTTATCACCAAAGCCCTTGCAGAAGGCTGCAATAAACCTTTAATCTTTAAATTTCTTTACTCTTAATGCTGATCAAATTTTAAAGCGTCGTTATCTCTCCACTAATCCTCTTCCTACCCTCAGGAATTTGTAAGCACAGAGAAACAAACTGGGCTACAGAGCCTTTGTATTTCCTATTTGGTGTCACAGCCCAGATCTGCCTACCTGGACAAGAACTTTTCCTTAAATCCATGCTTGGACTTACTCCAACACTGAAGGCTTTCAGAATATATAGTGTGGGATCCTTAATCTTTAAGTTCTAAAACCCTTGCAATCAAAAATGTAGAGCCCAAAGCCTTATCAATACACTAAAAATAGGCTTTGATTCATCCCATTCCTTCGGAATTCTCATGGTTGTGCGGCATCCGAGGGTGTAAATTGATCCTTCTGCATTTGGCTGCTCTGATCTGACCAGAGCCATATCCAGAGTACATAGCAATTCACTTTTGGACAATTAAAAAGTAGAATTATTTTTGTTTTCCAAAGCAATGTCATTTTCTTCTTAGTTGTTTAAATTGCAGTCCAAAGTGATTTGGACCAGCAGTAAATATCCATCCTTAAATCAAATCTGAGTGCTGAGGGATAAATGGTAAATCTAGAGCACACATGGAAGGGACAACAGAGATATCAGCAGAGGTAAGACAATTTCCAGAGTGCTGAGCCCACAGGCACCCAGCAATGGATACCCTGCACCACCACCCAAACCCTGCCCATAATTTCAGCCTGAGATTATGCACTGCAAGACATGGCAAGGCTTAGGCCCCAGGAATCCTTTCCTGATTCCAAAGCATCCACCCATGATCAGGGCATGAAATCAAAGCTGTAATTACAGCTGTGGAGGCAGCACCTACAGCAAAATGCAACTTAAGGCAGCGGCTCCCCATGATAACCTCTTATCTCTTGCTGGTAGATAAGGGGAATCTAATAGAAAATGTCTTCTTCACATTCTCTTCCCTCAAATCTTAACCCTAAGCAGAGTCATGACCCAGCCTTGAATTACACCAGGGAGCTGATAGCTCCAACAAAACTGGATATTTGATAGAAATCTTTAAGAGCAGCAGCTTTCTTCAAGTCTGTGCACACTGAGTCCTGCATTAACCTCAGGAATTCCAGCCTCTTTGCACAAGAAATGCCTCCAAAACACCACCTCCACACCCAGCTGCTCCCTACTTACAATTCCCAAAACCTTTTAACAGTTCACCCCTTTATCTCCTGTGACATAACCTGAAAATAAAAAAAAAAAAAAAAAAAAAAAGGGAAAAAAAGGAGCTAATTGTGCTTCCCTGTCCTCCCAAAAATGGAAGAAGAACATCTTTGTTAAAAAAATAATTAAAAGGTGCTAATCGCTTCAAAACTTCTGTGACTGAGGATAAAATACTCTGAATTTCTTTCAGAGAGCTACATAAAGATATGCATTACCTCAGCTGCAAGGAGTTGGTGAAATGCACTCCTGCCTCATTTGTCAGTACATTCCCTGGAAATAAAGCCTGGAATTTCCAGCCAGGCCTTGCTTGAAACTCAGCACTGAAAGGACCTGCAATATCAGCCTACTAAACACTTGCTTTTTATAAAGATTTTCTGAGTTCCCAGAGGAAAAAAAAAAAATCCTTCAACCAGCAACTGTAATCTGTTCTGCAGAGGGGAATCAATAATTGGCAGGAAACAAAATAATAAATAACACTGTCCTGCTGGATGAAGAGAAATGGAAATAAGAGTTCTGGTGCAAATGAGGAATGACAGAAACAAGAGAGGAGAAAACGAAACCTGCCATGTAACTCCATTTGCAAGAAAATGGGGTTTGCCTGCAATTTCCTCATGAGAGAGCAAAAACATCACCAAAACACCTCCGTGAGATGCCTGGAATAGAGTGGGTTTTCCTTAGCACAGAGACACAAATATTCAGTAAATAGTTTTTATTCCAGTGTCAGAACCTGGATGGGCTGCAGTGATATCTATTGGGTTTTGGTATTGGGTAAATATTGGTATTTACCAATATTGCAGACTGGATGTGCCTTGGCTTGTCTGGCCCCTGCTGCTGAGCCAAATAGCAGCAACTGTGGTGCTTCACCCCAGAGACACCTTTGGCCAGCTGGATGCTGCAGCTGGGCAAGCAGAGACAAGTCCAGGCATGCCAGAGCTCCAGGAGTAGTGGGATGGAGCTTCCTCCTGGAGAGGGTCCATTCCTCAGGGTTCCCTCAGATGGAGAAGTTTTAAGGCGAGGTGAAGGAAAGGAGTGGGTTCTGATGGAGGGTTTCAATCCAGGGTTTTTATTCTGGCCCTCAGGCCTCTGAATCTTGTAACAGCTCCAACAGAACTCCCAACCCCATGGCTTGCCAGCCCTTTTACCTGGGGGAGAGGGGAGGGAAGGGATGGGGAGCCCACCAACCAGGCACATGGGAGGAGGTCTCCAGGGATAAAGGACACCTGGATGGCCCAATGCCCCCTGGGGGGTAGAGGGTATCTTTTGAATTTTCCAATCACTCAACGCCACTCTGGAATTCCAGGATTGACAGGCAGTGCTCGACAGGGGTCAGGGTGGGGAAGGATGGGTGATTGACACACCTGGGAGGGAATTTTCAGGAGGATACCGAGTTTCTGAGGCAAACCGTGAAATCCCACTGCAACAAATCCCAATTTATAGCAATTGGGCTGCTATAAATTGTCTCATTGTCAGTTGCATGGCAAAATTCAGAGCTGTGGCACCAGAGCCCTGTTGAAAAGAGTGATTTGGCCTCAGAAAGTGAAATATTTTGTGATATTTACCCAGGAAAGATGTTTCTTGTCCCAAAATGGCTCAGTATTTTCAGCAGTGCAAGGTGAAAGTCACCTTAAAATTCAATCGTGCTCCAAGCGTTTCACTTCCCGTCCCTTCTCCTTTCTTTATTTGTGGCACTGGATGGTGCATATAACAACATGATAACATTTATTCTAATAAATTGATGCTGATAGAGTGATAACAGTGCCAATTACACTTAATTCCCTTGCAATTGTAGCTATTTCTGTGTCTTGAGCATGGTGCAGCCTGGAAGGTGCTGCTCAGCGGAATAAAATATTCTGATTTTAAATTCAGTAGCCTTGCAGTCATTGTAATTAGGACTCATTATTCTTACATGTCAGCTTGTTAGTGTGGTACATTTTTATACCCCAGACTCTGAGGGTCTCCAACCTACCAAGGCAACACAGTTGAACAGGTTTGTCCCTTATCTATTTTATTTGAATTATTTTTACAAAGCAGGCCACCATCAGAAGCTGAGATTGCCAAGGGCAGGTCTAGCTGTGCGTGTCTGATTAGACTCACGAGTCTGCCCAAGACTCCTTTTGCACCAGAGCAGAATGGTCAGACCTTGGAGGGATCAGGCTCTAAAAACAAGATCAGAATTAAGGCATCAGAAGTTGTGAGTGACATCTGAACACAAGGTTTATGGCATTATAGCTCAGTTTCCAATATTCATACAATATTTACTTTTTCTCCACAAATAAACCCCTGATATTCCATACCAGGACTCCTATCCACCTGATAAAGTTTTTCAGCAAAGGTGTGATCACTCAAAAAACAGTTCAGAGTATTGAAAAGATCAAAATAATAATTCACAATATGACAATGTTCATTTTGGATAAGCAGTTATTACTCTTTCCCCCAGCACAAAAGATGAGTCAACGTTAATCCATTCTTCTGAAAAAGTTTTCAAAAAGACTGGAAATTTTCACAGGGTTTGAATTTTGGAATGTAATTTTGTAATGTCAGTGTTCACACTGACATTCCAAGATCCACACCTCCAGCCTTCTGACACTTCTTTCTGGATGTAGCTCCATCTTCCTGGGCTCTCAGCATATAAAATGATCTCCTGGATTATCAGAAATGGAGCTGACAACTTGCCCAAAGTCCAGAGTTCTGGGAGTTCATGCTTCATTAAAAATAATAATACTCCTCATTAATTTGTCTAAGGCATCATCAGCCTCTCTTGTTGGGAATAGTGAATGGCAGAGGAAGTCTCTGCCAGTAAATCTTGAAAAATATTTCAGGTTCAAAAACATGAATTCTTCTCATATGTAACCATGCTAAACACCAAAGTTGAGAAACTTGAAAGAAAGCATCTTCTCTGGAGTGAACAGATTTCTCTGTGTGTGAAACACACCCCTGAAACTGGAGGATTATAGAAGAGGGGAGGTGGGAAAAGGGAAGTTTTCTCTACAAATAAGACAAACATGTATTTCCTATAAATTTATACTTCAAATGACCTTTTTCTTCTGCAATAGCTGAAAACCAAAACAAAACAAGCACAAAACCATGAAGCTTCTTTCAGCTTTCAGCTTGCAGAAGTGGCTTTTGGAGCAAAAAATCTCCTTGAGACATTGTCCTGAGACACCCATCCAAGGGTGGGAGGCTCTGGGAAATATCCCTTCACAAGTTCTCTTATGGTTTCTTTTCCATCCCTCCATGGAGAAAAATCCCAGTGTCCCTTCCCAATGGAAGCTGCACACAAGGGTGGATTTAAGAGGAAACAACATCCTGCAGTGGATGTTGGCACCTCTGGGTGACCTTCTGGTGTCACACCCTGTCAGGTTATGCCTTTTTCTGACCCAGAGATGGGGCAACTGAGAGGCGTTTTAAAAACTTTTGTTCCATTTTCAGTCTCATGTGAAGGGTGAGGCAATACACGTTATAATTCACACCACCACAATCAGAAGCCAATTATTTCTTAATTACAACACATTATAAGTGTTCCTTGCCCTATCAGCAAGTGTGGCTTTAGCCACACCATGCTGCAAATGCCTTAAAGCCAATCACCTAAAATTACCCCTCGTGGGTCCTACTACAATGCATTTTTCACAGTTCTGTTTCTCCAAAGTATTCAGTCTTTTTTTGCAAGGCCACCCTCTGAAACTTGAAGTTCCTAGTTCCATTTCTCTCTCAGCAATGTCTGTCCTATCCCATGGCATTTCAAAGCCAGCATTTCTTATCTCAAGGTTTGCACACAGATTTGGCACACTGTGTCAGCCTTCTGCCGGCACTGAGAAATTTCTTCAAGTCCATTTCCCACCACACCCCACCCCAGACTTTCTGGAGTGGTCACCAGTTCAGTCCATTTAGCTGTTCTGGAGGGCAAAGGCTTCTTTGGGGTGAATTCTGCCACTTTGATCTCAGGAACAGCACCAGAAGCAGTTCCTGGAATATTCCCTGGAATGCTCCATGGGGAGTATTCCCTGCAGGAATGGCTGAGACCAGGACTGGGGACAATGTCATGGTGGTGACAGGATTGGGAAGATGGGATGTAGCTCATGGGATGAGTACAACAGGCCCAGCATCACCACCAACACAAAATATTGAACTGTTTGCCTTGTAAAACGTCCACATTTTGATTCCTAGCCAGGAACTGGAGCTCACAGAGATGAGAACAGGGCTCAAATCTAATTTCATTGAATGAAGTGAATTCATTTTGAATCGAGGAGCTGAGCTGAAAGCTATGACAATTTATTACTTGCTCCAAATTAATTAAACTTCAGGGAAGAAGAAAAGACCAGAAAATTGCATGTTATTGACATAATTAAAATGCATCATTTGTTCTCCTATTTCATTTTTTGTTTTGCTAGGGGAAAAAAAAAAAAAAAACAACTTGGAAAGAAAGAAGCTTTTTGAGTAAGCAGTTAAAGTAATTAAAAGTAATAAATTCCAGCATGTTGAGATGAAGGTATAGATCATTTGTTAAGGAGGGTACACAGTGTCATTTACTGACATTAGAGGAGATTTGGAAGCATCACCTGATAAGTGATAGCTGGCAAAAAGCATCAGCCAGCACAGGGATGGATTTCTCAGCAACCTCCTTCAATTTAAACACTGTTCAATACTGCAGGAAAAACACTGTCTCATTCAGAGCTTTGAGAATGGACAGAGAGCAAGTAAAACATCCCTGCTGCTGTTTGGGAAAAAATGGTGTTTGGGCAACAGAAAAGTTTGGAAAACATTCATTTATCTCATAAATATGTTGAATTTAAACCACTTGGTAGAAAAAAATAGCAATAAAAATAAAAATTGTACAACAGATCATAGGAAAAGGCATATTTGGGAGGTCAACTCTTTCTTCTTAGTGGTCAATTTAACCACAATGAGCAAGGTGAGGTCATTTAAATAAATAGAAATACTGTAAAATGGAGGAAAAATTGAGAAAATTCAGCATCAAAACCAGCTCAAGGGTTATGGCACAAGTTCTGTGAGATGACATCAGATAAAACGGTATTTGCATCTTGCTGTATCCTCCACTTCTGACCCTTTGATGTATGATTTCCTATTTAAAATGTGCACTATCAAAAATATAGGTGACCTTTATATTTTGGCATGATTTTCTCTATTTTCAAACAGCTGAGTAAATGCATTTTGAAAATAGCAGGAAACAGAAGATCACACAGGCCAAATCTCTCATACTCTGCTGGTGGTGAGGCTTTCCCAGACAGATTCCCCAGGAAATCATCAGTGGGTGATACAAATCAGCAGACAAGAAATCATAACACACACACACACCCACACCCCACCCCTCAGCTACCAGCAAACCTCTTTTTCCAGGTGATTCAGCCTTAATGATGTTCACATCCTGTCTGCAAGGGGAGACTCCAGTGCAGGAAAGGCAGCAGGAATAGAAAATCAGAAGGAAAACTCTGCCACAGTCTCGTGCATAAAACCAACCAGATGTTCATGTTTTAGTGATATTAAATTCTGTCACTGCTAAGAAATAGCAGGTGAAAGACTGTGATGGAAAGAAGAGGGAAGGTTACTGCCAGACATTCAACCAGCTGCTTTCCCTCTGCCCCTTCTCAACAGGGTGGGGAAGAGAATTTCTTGGGAAAGCTCAAGGTGATGACAGGGAGATCACTCACCCATGCCTGTCATGGGCAAACCAGACTGGACTTGGGTAAATAATTTAATTTATTGCCAAGTATTAACACAGTAGGATAGGGAGTAATTAAGATAAAAAAAATATTCTCCTCTCTCCCCTTTCTTCCCAGGACTGAAGAACTTCTTCCCTGGGCAGTGACCAAGCACTGGAACAGAGACCACAGAGGGTATGGGGTCTCCTCACTGGAGATATTCCAGAGCCATCTGGACACACTCCTGTCCCCTGTGCTCTGGGATGGCCCTGCTGGAGCAGGGAGGTGGCACCAGGTGAGCCTGACCCATCCTGGATTCTGGGATTTACTCCCAACTGTTTTATTTCCTCCCATATGGAAACAAGGGTGGTGGTCAGTTTATGACACTTCATCTCTGCTGGTTCTTCATCCTTACACTTGAAGTCCTTCCCATGGGATACACTCCTTCAGGAGCAGACTTTTCCCAGCCAAAGGTCCTGCCAGGACACCTGCTCCTGTGTGGGCTCCTCTCTGTGGGACACAGGTCCTGCCAGGACCTGTCCCTGTCCAGGCTCTGCAGATGCTGCAGCTTCCTCAGGACACATCCCTCTGCTCCAGGGTGGGCTCCTCCAGGGTGGATCTCTGCATCCCTGGGCTCCTCCAGGTGCTGCAGGTGGATCTCTGCATCCCTGGGCTCCTCCAGGCACTGCAGCTGGATCTCTGCATCCCTGGGGATCTCCAGGTGCTGCAGGTGGATCTCTGCACCCCTGGGGATCTCCAGGGGCTGCAGGTGGATCTCTGCATCCCTGGGGATCTCCAGGGGCTGCAGGTGGATCTCTGCATCCCTGGGCTCCTCCAGGCACTGCAGGGGCATAGCTGCCTCCCCATGGGCTGCCTCATGGAATCTCAAGGGAATCTCAGCTCTGGCACCTGGAGCAGCTCCTGCCCCTCCTCCTGCCTTGCCCTGGGTGTCTGCAGAGTTCCCTCTTTCACATTTTCTTATTTACACCTCAGGAAAGTCATCCCAGAGATGTCCCCAGTGTCACCAGCTTGGCTTTGGCTGGAGGCAGGTCCTTGGACATGGCTGGAATGAGCTGTGTCCATCCTGGGCCATCCCTGATCTCCTCTCACAGCTTCACCCCTGCAACCCCCAGCTGCCCAAACCTTGCCACACCATCCCAAGAAAGTGTCACAGCCTGTGCCATCAGCACTTGTGAATTTATTCTTAGTCTCAAGAGTCTTCACATTTTTTGATTGAAACCCGGCCTTGTTGTCTCCATAAAAGAATCCAGACATCATTTTGGTTTAAAATGCACTTCTGTCCCCCAGGGCAGCAGATGAAAGTTGGGAAATGTGAATATTAACAGATCAAACAGCAGAAGTAAATTAAAATGGAATAAGTTGCTGCTTTCCAAGCACATGGCCATAAAACAAATCTCACAACTAATGGCTGTTTTCCATTAGCCCCTAAAGCACCCCAATAGTCAAGATAAAGTCCCACAATGTTATGTCCATGACATCCTTCAGTAGTTTCACACTTGTCAAGTATTTCTGCACAGCACTGTGATTTTATTTCAGGAGCAGGGAAGGAGTGATGGAAAAGGAACTCTGATAAAGCCCCAAACTCCAAAAGCACTCCCCCCAAGGCCTATTACATTGTATTTGATCCTGAATTCAGCAGCAGCAAGCAATCAGGAATGTTGGGGGGTTATTATGTTCTGTTAATCCTACAGAATGCATTTGAATCTTTAGATCAGACTTTGCAGGGGCTAAAGAAAGACAGAAGCAAAGCACTGAAACATTTTCAGTACATTCTGTCTGCCTTAGCTGTCACCCATCTCCATTTTCTGTGCAATGCCACGTGAAAAATGCCCACAATACCTCTCATTGAGGAACATGACACAGTTAACAGCAAACATAACAGGGCCTGAAAATAAGAATTTAAACCATCTCAGTATGGAATCCCTAACCCTGGAAGTGTGGAAGGCCAGGTTGGAGCAACCTGACCTAGTGGAAGGTGTCCCTGTAGGGAGTGGAATGAGATGATCTTTAGTCCAGCCTGACCTTGAGCAATTCCAGGGGTGGGGCATCCACAGCTTCTCTGGGCTACAATTTCTGACCATACAGACTGAATTCAAAAGGTCTTTTTCTTTTTTTCTTTTTCTTTTTCTTTTTCTTTTTCTTTTTCTTTTTCTTTTTCTTTTTCTTTTTTCTTTTTCTTTTTTCTCTTTTTCTTTTTTTTTTCCCCCTTCCCCTTCCCCTTTCTTCTTTTTCTCTTCTTTTTGTTGTTTCTTTTATTCCCATGACAGTACAATTTCTCTTTGAGGCAAAAAGATGCTAAGTACTATAAACCCAGGTGATGCCTGGAATTTCAGAGGTATGTGACTATGTGAAGCACTATCATTACAACATCACAAGAGAAAGTAGTTGAAACCTCTGATTAATGGTTGAAGGGATGTGTAGCCACGGCCCTTCCCCAAAACACTCTGCTGCAGAGAGAGAAGCTGCTTCTAATGGATTTTATAGCACTGTGCACTTTAAATCTGCCAGGCATAGCAGTGTGCTTCAGCTGTGGAGGATGGCAAACCCCCAAAAGCTGGCTGGCTTCGTGTGTGCTCATCTACAAACCAGCCAGGATTGATGGACATCTTGGGGGGGTGGGAGAAGCTGGGTTATGCTCACAGGCTGTGAATTCCAGTGCAGAAATATGGAGTTAGGTAGCCAGAATTTATGGATAAACTGTTGGGAAGCTGTCAAAAGAGTCTTACAGCCATTTAATTAGAAAAGAAATGCTTTATATCTGTTCTTGGTATAAGTTCTCCCTATCCACTCTAATTTATAAAACAGTGGTATAGGATTCCAGAATTCCATAACCACTAAGGTGGTAAAGTCCTCTAAGAACAAATGCAGTTGTCAAAACAGCATCAACACCACGGTCAGCACTAGTCCATGTCCCCAAATGCCACATGCACAAGGGTTTTTTAACAATTCCAGGGCTGGTGACTCCACCACTGCCCTGGGCAGCCTGTGCCAGCGCCTGACCACTCTTTCCATAAAGATATTTTTCTTCATTTCCAATTTAAACCTCCCCTGGTGCAATTTGAGGTCATTTCCCATCATCCTGGCATATGACAAAATGGTAATTATGAAATTAAGGGATAGCTTAAAAAACTGGCTCTGCTTTCACCTGTTGCTTCAGTTCCTTTTGATTTCATGGGAGTGGTTTGAGACCTCGGGCAGGCCAAGATCTCATAATCCACAAGTGCTTAATTATTAAATGTGAAACTTTAGTCAAAGGCTCTGATTAACTTGTGCCAGTTACACACATTCAAATTTTGGAAGTTATGGAAATTAATTCAATTATAAAAAATGCTTGAATTATTTAATTAATTGAATAAAATTTTTAAAAAATCAATATAAAGAACAACCAAAGAACAAGCGAAAAATTCTCTCTCTTTCAGCTAAATAAGCCACAGCTCAAAGGCATCAAGGAAATGGGGCCTTACCCCTTTCCCAAAATAAATTTGATGTATGAAATAAAGAGGAGAAAAGAGAATTGTTAATGGCAGTGTGGAATTAAAAGTGATCCTGCTCATAAAGAAATCTCTAATGAACAGTTAGAAAAGGAGTCTGTTGGGAAGGGCATTGTGGAAAATGAGTGATAGGAAATGCCTTCTAAGGTTCCTGTGGTCTCAGTGACATAATGGTTGTACCAGGTATGGGTCAGTCTAACATCCTGAACTTAGAATTCTTCTGGAATCAAGACAGGTCTCCAAGCTTTCCACTAAAAAAATAAAACAAATAAACAAGGAGGAAATGAATTCTCTTCACAAAACCCCAAAAAGTTTGGCCTGAAGCTGTGCCAGAGAAAGTTTAGGCTGGATGTCAGGAAAAGGTTCTTCCCCAGAAGAAGGGGAAGAAGGGTGGGCACTGCCCAGGCTCCCCAGGGAATGGGCACAGCCCCAAGGCTGCCAGAGCTCCAGGAGAGTTTGGACAACACTCCCAGGGATGCTCAGGGTGGGATTGCTGGAGTGTCTGTGCAGGGACAGGGCTGGACTGGATGATCCTGAGGATCCCTCCCCACTCTGGATATTCTGTGATTCTGTGCAAGAAAAAGATGGATTTAAAATTAAACAATAATGTTGAATTTTAATTCTGCAGCTTCAGCATCAGCCTTGCTCACTGTCTCAACCAGCAAAACTTGTTACATCAGGAGCCCACTAATTGTCTGGAGAGCTGATAACAAGGAAATTCCTGTTCACTAGAAATTCTGAATGCAGATTTTCCCCAAACTATTTTTTCCCAATAAAAGTCAAAGTGTCGAAACAACCTGCCTTTCAAATGTTTTTTTGGTTTTTTTTATGTTTTCCTTTTATTTTCTCCTAATCAAACACAGTAGTTGCTTGGAAGTGAGAGGAAAGGCTTGGAAGGACAACCCCTAAGGTTTGAAAAGAGGTGAAGGTGGAATGGCAGAATTTAAATCTCCCTGCATTAGGTTTCTGTCCCAGTTCTGTTCCCCACTGCTGTATCCCCTACACATTTCCACGTGTGACACTGATTCAGGTGATCAACACCCTCTGGCTGTGGCTTTTATTTAGATTATGTCACACCTTGCACGTGGTTGAATATTCATTTTATTATATATATATTTCTGTATATAACATATATAAATTAAATAGATAAAATTTATATATTTCTTCATATTTATCAAGAAATGATAAAACTCTTTTGGCTTGAGTGAATGAGAGAGGTTCAAGGTAAGTATTAGTAGGCACTTGATGAGAAGAATCAAAGATTGCCATGGGACCATGTTAGTTTTCTTCAGACTTAGCTGGGAATAGCCAAGAGCTCAGCTGGAAAAATGCAAAATGGATAATAATAGAAATTATTTTTAAAAAATTAAAATATTGAAAAATACATCCAAAATACCCTTGCTGAAAGTTTAGTGATTCAGCTGTGAGTCTAATTGTGCATCTCTGCCCTCTTGCACTCTGTAAATACCTTTGTTTCTTAAGGAAAAATCCTCACTCTGCAGAACTTTGGGATCTGTTAAAAACCCAGGTATTGTGAAACTGGATAAGCTTGTTTTTGCATAATTGCAACTGTGAATGTTATGTTACAACAGCAATTCCAGTTGATGGCTCCAATTTTGTGTTTTATAAGTTTAAGACAATTATCTTTGGATTCACACTCAGAAAAGGAGAAAATTGAGGCTGCAATAATTCTGAGGTCCTTAAGACTCCCCAGGTTGTGTTTTATCCCATGCTGGTTGCATGGCATTTTTATTCCTAGCAAAGGGAATTTGATCAGAGGTTGATTTGGCTGTGAACTCCAGGAGGTATTTTTTGGGAGGTGAATTAATTTTGAACAATTACCTCTTACCCCAGGGTTGTCAAATCTGGATGTGATTGAGGTCTCTCTTTGTTCCCCTTTTGTTCCATGAATTTTTTGTGCATTGAGGGGCTGAGATGGTCAGAGTCTGGCACATTTTCCTGAAAGAACAATGTAGGGTTTATTAATATTTTCTCACTTTTCAACAAGTCTATTTAAAAGGGTTTATTTTTGTAAAAGACAGAAAGAGCACCTTAAATTGAAAAAAAATAATCCATCAAAGGAGGACTTAGAAAATTATTGCAATTTATCAAAGAATAATATGCTACCTCAGAAGTAATAAATACAGACCAACTGAACAGAAAATTCATGATATTTCTGCTGGTATTCCAGCTGGTCCTCTTCAGGATCCCAGAGAGGAACTGTAGGGCTCAAATCAAACAGGTGGGACCTTCCTTTTTT
>VZRH01007341.1:129855-155321 GCA_013397555.1 Urocynchramus pylzowi | reverse complement strand
TTTTTTTTTTTTTAATATAATAACTGAAATTAAAAAAAGAATAGCTTGTTTAGAAGGCTTTTCCTGTGTCCTAGGCTTCAGTCAAGGTGACTGGCAGAGAAAAGCAAAGATCTTCTGCCCCACCAACAGAGGCAGAGTCATTTCAGAGCAGCAAGACAATAGAAAAAAAAGAGGGCCAAGCTGGAAATTGGGAAAGTCCAATCATAGGGGAAAAATCATCACCAAACTCCCTGTGTCCAGAGGCTCTGTGGGGATAACCAAAGTCAACTGGATAAGGCCAGACAGCCCCTGGAGCCCCCTCCAAAGTTACTTTCTTAGTCTTAATGATCTTTATGAACCCATGAAAACCAGTCCTGTAAAGGCACCACAGAGATTTCTTTTCACCAAAGCTAAAACACAAGGAGAGAAAATCGAATTTTTTATCACCAATTTTTTTTTTATGTCAAGGTTTCATCTCTGTTTCTCACGTGCTGGGTGTATCAGCAGTAAGGATGGAGGAATCAGATCTTCCCTCTGCCTATGGCATGACTGCCTGGGGAAGGAATAGAGAACAGGACAGGGAGAATAGAAACCAGAGACTAATCCCAAAATAAAATATTATTCTGGCAATACAGGTTCAAACTTTATTAGCATGCCCTAACCTGGCATTTGACACTCCATAACTGAGGTTGTTCCTTTGTGCTAATTTTATTTATGGTTTCACTCAGATGCTCCCCTCATTCTGTGCAGCACCTGCTTTATAACTCAGCTCCTCACTCTCAGGGAAAAGAGAGAGGATGAGTTTTAAAAGCCAAATTTTAAATGCCAAAAAAAAAATTATCATACAAATAGGAGCAGATGTTGCTTTCATAAAGGTTCACAGCACACACACAAAAAATTCCATGCTGATCACAGCAGAGGGTTTAATCTCTCTGCTGTTGCTTCCACCTCTCTTTTCTTAAATTTGGAAATAATTTAAAATACCTTTCAGGAGTTCAGGATAGATGGCCATCGCTTTGGTAGTCTGAGTCTGTCTTTTATAATTTTTTTTCCTTTCAATATATTTACTCCCAAAGAACCAACCCAATTCCTACCTAGGGCATGTTCTAGTCCAGAATAATGGAACAGGTTATTCCTAGGGACTGCAACAAGTTTCCAGCTTAATCCCATGTACTATGGCAACATTCTTGTCTCACAATATTTAAGTCCAGATAACAAAGTGGGAAGCTTCTAAGAGAAGTACCAGCTGATCCAATATGTCTTTGGTCCCCAAATTTTAACCTAAACTGAAGCATTTTTCCTTTACCTATAAACAGACTGAAGAAGGCATCACTTCTCTTCCCTTAACGATGGATGATTGGATTTTCCACCTCCTGCTGATACGGCATCCCTGCAAACCAGACTCACATCTCTGTAGGATTTCCTGTGGAAATCATCAGATAAATAATTAAATGTGTTTGCATAGTGGAAGTAAATGAAAGCAAATCAGGAAGCGTTCCTGAGCATGGAACTGCAGCAGGATTTTGTCTTTTAATCATTATGAATAGAAAAGAAACAGAGGGAAAGGCACCAGAGAAAGAGCTGAAAGTTAATTAAAATGCACAACCTTCTGGTGTTTCCAAATTACAGATTGACCTGGGGCAAATTTCCTGTTCCATCCACCAGGATGTTCTGTAAACACAGACTTACAGAGGGTTTGTTCCTTTAAAATCATATGGAAAGGGTTCTTCTTCTTTTTTTTTTTTTTTTTTCTTATTTTTTTGGCCAGCTGAGTAATTTGAACAGGTAGGATTCTGTTATTTACCAAGCTCATTTGTAATCTTCTCACACCAATTCTTTTTTTTTTTTTTTTCCCTCCAGAAAATGAACCAGTTTCTAAACTTCTCAAATAAAGGAAGGTGGCTTTGGAACCCATAAAAACACAGTTGCACGTGACAGGCTTCTCTGTAGCTTTAAGGTAGGTCATATTTCCCACTTAAAAGGTATTAATTTCTTTATCACTTTGCACTCCAGATTTCTGAACTTTCACTGCCACATTTCCTAAAGACCACGTTACTCAAACCTTTCTACCATCAATCACTTCCAAAATCAGCTGTTAGAAATTCCCAAAAAGGAATTTATGTCTTCTTCTCTGGGAGATGTATCCCAGGGAAGTTGTGTTCATCAGGCTCTGGTGTTTTAAGGACTCCTCTCTTGGGTTCTGCCTGAGCCATGTTTCTCTACTTCCAGATTGAAATGTCCTTGATTGCTGTCCAGTGGGGGTCTTCTGTAATTCCAAGTATCCATAAAACTAGCCAGGAACAATAAAAGTAAATTCACAGAAGTTATTTTCTTTGGGTGGAAACAGCTCTATCAAAAGGAAGAAATATTGTTGTATATAACTGGAACAGTGACTTGCTTTGCTTCTGGCATGAATAGAGACAGTAACAAACAGCAAATTAATCTCAGAATCATGGAATATTCTGAGTTGGAAAGGGCCCACAATGATCACCAAGTCCAACTCTTCAGGGAATGGCCCATTCTTGCATGAATATGAAGGAAGGTAGAAGTGAGAATGCTTTCACCTCACCTGTTTTCCCATTCTTTCCTTTCCCACTTGCTGGATGTGGAGCCTAAGCCCTGAACTACACAGTTATTAAACACAGAAAGCCTGCAGCCATCTTTTCCTTTTCTCTGCCAATTACCTGCCTTCAACAGGGATAAATACTTATAATTTTTAGGGCTCTCCATGGAATAAACTGGGGAAATCAATCTGTATTTCAAGGAATATTTATTAGTTTTGTTTAATTGAGGTTAAGATTATCTCTGTTCCAATTTGGCTGAACTAAAGAGTAGAATAATACTGATAATATCTGCAGATAGACTCTGCCTGTAGTGCTTCAAACAACGCTGCTCCCTTATTTAGAGATTCAGGAGTGATTGGATTCCACCCAGACTAATTAGTGGTAATCTACAAAAGCATTCAAAGGCTTTACTCTGGCTTGAAAAAGTGCTGGCCCTAATTCCTCTTAAACTCTTTCAAACTCAAACCATGAAGCCATGAGAAATTGAAAACCTGAGGAATGATGGCATTGCTAAAACCAAAACAAACAAAATTCCCAAACACAGTTTACTTGCTTTAATCTGTACTTTTTTAGGTGGAACATGATGAGTTGGTGATTAACAGGAGAGCCAAGTGAGCAAGTCTAGCTTGAACCACCTAGAATACAAAATGCAATAAAATAAAATAAAATAAAATAAAATGTAAATAAAGCACCTTGCATTTGAAATGCTGAAATACAGGAAGGGAAAAGAAGATACTAGGAATATGTTATTTGTTCAGGTTTCTGGAACACAGGGTTTCATATCAGTGGAAGCCCCCACAAAACTCTAAAATATCTGTGCCTGTTATATAATTATAAGCTTGTAGGATTACAAACATGTGCAGAGAAATACATTCAGAGAGACATAGAGGCTTAACTGTATTAGTTTTATCTCTCTGGAAACATGCTTTGGATGAAATTCTTAATTTTCCTCCTCTAAGTAAACCAGCAAGTTTAGAGCACTCAGTTCCTGTAGTTTCTATTTTATTGGGCCAGATTTGGTGTCACAGGCAGGAGTAGAACTTCGAGGATGTTGCACCTGTGATCATGAGAAACCTAAAGTGTAGCAGATGGAAGATAATCCATGAAAAGTGGCTTTTTCAGGGAATAGGGTGATCCCAGGAGTGGCATTGGGCAGAAAAGCAGCAGGACCTGCCTGACTTGTGTCTCTTCCTGGGACTCCACATTCTGGAATTCCTGTAATTCAATATTCTGACCTGGCTTCTGACTTCGAGAAGAGGGAAAAAAAAACCCCAACCCTCTGGCACAGATTTGGGAGGAAGGCAGGCAATATTTTGGGGAAATTAACATTTTCCTGTAGTTGGTTCCCCTCTAATTGTGTTGTAATTGCTCTGGGCCAACTTTAAAAAAGAGGCTGTCCCAGAGGGAGGAGGCACTGGAGAGAGAAAGGGATAATGGAGAAAATGTATCAGAGCTGTGCAAATGAATGTTCCTGAAAATTAATAAAGGAAGTAGAGGAGGATGGATGTCAGGGTCTCAAAAATGCTGCAATGGAAAAATACAATAAAAAGGGAATTATTATCTTGGGAGTGACTAAAAACAATATAAGATTCTTTAAATATATAAAGGGAAAGAGATAAAGGGCTGAAAAGTGAAATAATTAGCCCACTAAGGGATTAGGGAGAAACTTAATATAAAGTGAACAGGATAAAGTGGGAAAATTAAATGAGTTTTGCACTTCTTAGTATTCATGAGGGAAATCTGAGCTGAAAGAGGATAAATAAAGGAACCCTGTTTTCCAACTGCTGGATGGTGCAAGGTAAAGGATGTCACTTGGACAAGTTAAAAATCACTAAAACCAGGTGCAGCTCGAAGGAAAGGGGTTATCCCTCCAATAACTGAGAGGAACCAAGAGGGAATAAGTAAGAGACTGAGGAGGTTCTTTGGAGAGAAGGAGTGTATAGAAGAAAGAGAGAAATAGTAAGAGAGGGACTTAACCAGATTCACAACTCCAGTTGTGAGGATGCACAATGAAGGACTACAATGTGAAAAAGTCAAATGCACTTATTTTATCAGGTTGTGATTGCCTTTAAGGAAGTGATTACTTAAAGTCTTGTTTATCAAATATACTCCTCACAACAGCATAATTATTGAAAAATTACATATATTTACTTACTAGGAAAAAACAGTAGAAGAAAATAAGAGAGAAGAAAATTAAAAGCGAGAAATACCATTTTTGTTAACAATAAACCTAAACATCAGAAGTTATAACAACCCATTCAGACTTTTGCAGCAGTTTTGGTCCTAATTACATGCAATTATTAGACTGCATGCAAAAGAAATAATCTCCAAATTACCCTCTTTTGTATTGTCAGTGTTGCAGTCTAAAGCAATTTTTGTGTATTACTGATAAATAACAGAATTAAAAGAATAACAGTACATAATTCCTGGACAAAATTATTTATAAATTGAAAAATAAAACTAGTATTCTGTCAAAAGAAAACTCAAAAAAATGGGGTAATATTTCTCCAGTCACCCCACAGATTGTACTGGTACCAGTCTAGAACCCCAACCACAGAGATAATTATTCTTCAGAAAAAGAGCTATGATCAAATGATAGGATTTATTTGCACTTTCAGTGCTACTGAGGACAAATACTTGCCTTCCCCTTTAATTATTAATTTAATAATATTTATTAAGATGCACACACTTATTCAAGTGGCCACAATTAAATAATTTACCACACACGTGCTGCAATTTCAGTCCTAAAATTGATTGTATAAATTGTTACCTATAAAATTCAGGAGCTGCCTGTGTAAATCCAGACCCTTCCAGTACTTTAAGGGAATATTCACTATACAAAAGCATCAGTGCTCTTAAAAAGCAAAGGTTCTTATTCCATTTATTCAGTACAGAGTGCTGTGCTTAACTGCTTTGGATTTGAAATTGGGAATAATTAACCTCTCCAAAACTGGTTTTGGGTTCTGGGAGATGTACAGGGAGACTGCTGGGGAACAAGAGGGAAATTAATTCATAATCACAGAATCCCAGACTGAGTTGGGTGGAAAGGGACCTGAAATTTCATCCAGTCCCACAGCCATGCCATGGGCAGGGACACCTTCCACTATCCCAGATTGCTCCAAGCTCTGTCCAAGCTGGCCTGGGACACTTCCAGGGATCTGGGGGCAGCCACAGCTTCTCTGGGCACACTGATAATGTGGAAGAAATTATATAATTATCATTACTTATATGCAATCTTAGCAGACATATAACAAAAAATATATAGATATATAAATATGTACATTCTGCTGATTACAACAGACATGAACCCCACCAGCAACACCCAGAAATGGCTCTGGTTTCAGCTCCTAAAATTAGATCCCAGTCCCCATGTTTCATAAAAATTGAATTTCAACTATGAAGTGGAAATTGCTTTTTTGAAAATAATCTTTTTCCATCAGTTTGGTTGATAGCTGTCTCCATTACCCTTGAGGAATATCCACATGGGATAAGATCTGCTTCCTCAAGAAGTGACACCTCCAATTGTTCCTTTGCTGTGTCTTATTTAGTGACAAGAAATGTGCCTTCAGAAAATCCCACCTGCAAACAAAGCTTTTTTTTCCCCTTTTCTTCTTTCCTTTACTTTACTATGGATTTGTCTGAATGCAAGAGAAGGGAGGTCCAAGTACATTCCCTTGGGAATGTCTTTCAAGGAGAGGGTCAATTTACACAACTTTCTGCTCTGCCACCCACTGCCCTCCTAGAACTGGGATCCAAACTCCCAAAACTTCAGAGCCTTTACTGTAGTCATTTTTTTTTTTTTTTTTGTGAGCATCTGTTATTTGTCTTATTGCTGATGTATTTGGGTAATTCAAGCATGCAAGTCTCTGTTTCAGAGAGCACAAATTAATGACCTTTGCTCCAAATATTTTATGAATACTTTCAGTCAATTAATTTTTATTATTTCCATACCTGTGGACATTATGGACTGGTTCTCAGGTAATTAATTTTAATGGCACCATGCATAAATGGCAAGTCCACCTTCCAAAAGGGGGAATTTGGCCCATTTTTTTCAGATTTTACTGCAGGAACAGAAAGGATGCTCTCATGCCTCAGGAGCACAGGCTGTCAGGAGATTATTATGAGTAATATCTCCTATGGATCTCCTGGCTACACCTGAGGGATCACCCATGTCTTTGGGGGAGTAGTCACAAATGGGAAGCAAAAAAGTTGTGTCTGTCCTGTATTTTTACTTCTCCTGCACACACACACACACACACACACACACACAAAACCACACACAGACACACACACATGCCCACACACAGAATTCCAAGAGGAGTTCATGGAGGAATAAATTTGACCGTTTCTTATCATGAAAACAGAAATTATTCCATTTATTTAAAAAAAACCCCAACCAAACCAGTTTCTTATGAGTTGAGTGGACTAGATTGCTGATAAAAAAATGGCCAAATAGGACATTTTTAACTGTCAGAAGGTGCTGCCAGACTGACAGACCTCCCTCAGAGAAGGGTGTGTGAAACCTGGGTGCTGCAACACCAAAATTCTCTGAGGGAGTCAGAGATTAATGCTAACTTGGTGTTAGATGGAATTTATAAATAATCTTGTGAAATGTTGTGAATTATGGCCTTCTCACTTTTATTTTTCCTTTCTTACATCAGCTTTTCACTAATCTTAACTCTTACCCCGTGCCAGTTACCTCTCAGGGTCTGAGCTTCTGTCCATGTGCTGTGTGTGACAAGGGCCATCCCCAGCAGACAGCTCTGCCTTTCAGAATTACTGTAGTCAGGGAGAATCCCACTTCTACAGAGAATTTAAATGTTTTCTTTCATGCCCTGACTTCTGTCCCTGCCCAAAGTGCTGGGGCAGATTTGCCCAGCTCCTCCAAGCAGGAGGGAACAAACTTCTCTCAAAATGGGCCCTAGGTAGGTAGGAGATGTGGTGGAAGGGCAAGAACTAGGTCAGCAGGAGGGACAAGAACCACAGAATCACTGTGGCTGGAAAAGACTTCTAAGGTCCTAGAGTCCAACCTTCAACAGAATCCCAGAGTTTCCAAATAAACCAGATCACCAAGTGCCACATCCACTCGTTCCTTGAACACCTCCAGGGATGGGGACTCCACCACTGCCCTGGGCAGTTCTGCCAATACCTGGCCACTCTTCCACTGAAGAAATTTTCCCAATATCCAACCTGACCCTCTCCTGGCACAGCCTGAGGCCGTTCCCTCTCCTCCTATCCCTGTTCCCTGGGAGCAGAGCCCGACCCCACTGGCTGTCCCCTCCTGTCAGGGAGTTGTGCAGAGCCAGAAGGTCCCCCCTGAGCCTCCTTTTCTCCAGGCTGAGCCCCTTTCCCAGCTCCCTCAGCCACTCCTCAAGGGAGGTTTTCCATGCAAAGCACTCAATAAGCAGGGAGACTTTGGAGCGTGCTGACCGCACACCACAAGGCAGCTCTTCAGACTGATTTCTACAGAGTTTGTCTACATTAAGTTCCAAACTATTAAGCCTGGCTTAGGTACAGTATTTCTCCCTGAGCATTCCTTCCCAAAACCCATTAGTTAGAGGCTGCTTATGCCCTGAAGGTTGAACCTTTATTTTCTTTTCCAAGACGCGTTCTGTTTATTTATTGATGAAGAGGAAACGAGTCTTTGTTTAGTCTTTGCTATGAGGACTCATGGACCACTGTAATTATCCAACTGATTTTTAAATCCTGCAGAGCTCTTGGCCTCGCTGATCTCTGGCAGTTTTGAAAGGAGCACTGAGTTATAATTAGCAGTATCTTTAATTTTTTATGTAGCATTTCCCAAGAATTCCACGGCAAGTGCCGATTTCCCTCTCTACTCTGTCCTTGAGAACAAGGTTAAGTAGCTAACCCACTGGTTTTAAGCACTTTTAGGAGTTTCCTGGGGGGAATGAACACCTGCTGCTGCCAAATTTATCTCCTTGGCCATGTCCTGTGAAGCTGTTCCATGTTGCTATGTTCGAGCCGTCACACAGGATTTAAGAAGCTGTGCTGCTGCACGTGCATTAATCCAGGCTTCTGATGGTTTTTCTTTCTCTTCTTCCACTTTTCTCTACAGAAAAGCTGTGGATGTGCCTCTGCACAATCCTTTTTTTTTTTATCAGGTTTGGGGTATTCACTTTAGAGTATTTTCTAATCTATTAGAAAATATCCTGACATTGTTTCCAAACATGAATTTTAAATTCTGCCAAGAGAATGTCCACCAGCTCTATTAAATGCCACAGACTTTATTATAACTAAACTGTAAAACACTCTATGTACCTCCAAGGATCTTTCTTGCTACCAAAGAGGGTGCATTTTGTTCTTATATATAGAAATAACATCAAGAAGATCCATTCTGCCAGCAAAGATTAAGCCATAAAAAAGTAAAATTTATTTCCTATTTTGAAAGAACTCGGACACTTTCTTTTCTCCTGGGATCAATTTTTAGTGCTGGGATTTCAAAAACATCTAAACTATTTTATGTATCTGTTTATTGGTATGTTTCAGTTCTGCAGAAATGCACAGAAATTAAAGTATAAGAATAATCAATAATGAATAATTAGGGTCAGATTCAGTCACTTTACTGATCTGTACAGGACCATGGCAGTGTTCACCTATGTCTTTCTTCTATATTAATTCCAATTTTATAATTATGAGTAGAAACCTCGATTATATTAGTTTGTAATGATTACTGGAAGTTCTTCTATGGCCAAACATATGGCAAAATAAGGGATGAGCCACATAACCTGCATTTAACCTAAAAAAAAATAATATTTTGTACAGCAATCCTTGCAATTTCTTGTACCTTTTTTACATAGTCATCATTTTAATAATTGAAACTTTGGGGCTCATGCAGCTGCCTGAGTTAATTTAATTTATGCATGCAAATATGCAAAGGAAGAGTTCCTGAAGGCCAACATTTGTCTGATGGGTCTTATCTTCCTTTCTTCCCTCTGCAGTAATGGAGAGGATTAATCAGGTTCATCACTCTCTTGATTGCTGGAACTCAGTTTCTTTTCAGGGTTAATCTCTGCACTGACCAGAGAAGAAGCCTTGGAAGAGAAGGTTATTTAAAGTTGCTCAATATCCCATGTAATGTATGAATTAAAGCCCTTTTTTCCACCCATGTTTCTATGTTAAGTCCAAGGCCACTAACAGGTATATTTAATTTTTGGGAATACGTGTGCTCATCTACAGACATGCAGTTTGAAACTCCTATTCCAAATTATGTGGCAGCAGTGAATTAAAGGAGGGGAGGGATGGAGGAGGTTAAATGAAGATAAAACAGTAGTTGGCAACAAATACTCTTGGTTCATGTTAAAACATTTTAGCTTGGCTTCTCCTCTCTCTAAAAAAAATCCTTCTGACTTCCCTCTGTAAGAATTATAGAGTTCCAGAATGGTTTGGGTTGGAAGGGACATGAAAGCCCATCATGCTGGCATGTCAGGAAGGAATTCCTTCCTTCGTGAGGGTGGTGGGGCCCCTGGCACAGGGAGCCTGGAGAAGCTGTGCAGAGCTGCTTTTCATGTCATTGCCCAAATATGAGCCTCTTTTCACTCCAACCAAGCTGGCACTGTTGGTCACCCTGTTATAACAAAATATTCCTGACAGTCTCCACTAAACCTTTTGTGTCTCCATGGGGCCTGAGGGAAGCAAGAGGCCAGGCTTGTTGGTCGTGGAAGTCTTTTCCAATCTAAATGATTCCATGATTGTAAAAGGATGATTATTTAATATTATTGATATTTAGCTGGACTTTCCTACCCCTTCATTAGATTGCAGGGCAGCAAAACCTGTACATTTCAAACTCTGCTTCTTTCTAACAATGCAGGAAACATGAAGAGCTTTGCCTCAGGTCATCATCCTCGATTAGAGAGTCATGATTACAGGTTTTAATCTAAAATATTGCACTAATAGGCCACCTTTTAAAAGCCATGTCAGGCATGCAGAACAGCCCCTCTGTGCCCCTGATGTAGCACTGTGCCTCAGGAATATGGAGCCCATCATTTTCTCCCTGGCTTCCAGGGATGGAGGTCACCAAACTCTGGATTTTGTGAGTGAGGCTGTGCATCCCCAGCCACCAGTGTAGGGGTGGACATCAGTCCACTCATCCCCAGAGGTGGGAGGGGACAGGGCCCAGTTGCTGTTGGAGAAATCCCTCAATTTCCTTTATTGAGTATCTTTGCCATGAGTATTTTAAACTGTCCTTAATTTAGTTTTTCCCTTTATTGATTATCTGACTTCCCAATTAATGCATCCACTGAGAAGCTCCTATGTTTAGCTTTCAATCTCTTTTCATATGAGACCACAGAACACATATTTCAATTATAATAGACTAGCTAAGTAATTAAGGAATAATAAATGAATAAAAATCCCATCATAGCAGTCTATTTAAAATGTCTAATTAAAACTACAGCACACATATAGAATCAGGGAGCCATTAAGGTTGGAAAGGGCCTCCAAGATCATTGAATCCCACCATTAACCCAGCACTAAACCATGTCCACAAGCAGCACATCCACATTTTTCAACACTTACAGGGATGGTGACTTCACCACCCATGCCTGGCCAGCCTTTACTGTACAAGCAATCAGAAATATATATATATATATCAAGCATTTGCCATGAGTATTAGTATCAGCACTACATTTTCAGTTCCTTCAGGAAATTCAGGGTGAAAAGGGAATGCTGAGTTGTTGTTAACCAGTGCAAACTGATTCGTGTTAACCAGCACTCAGATGGCTGAGAAAACTCACAGTTAATGATGTTCATTTCTCCAGAGTTTTAAGATTAGGAAAAGGCAACCCCTGAATTGTGGCACAGTTTTTATTTGTCCCAGGAGCCAGAGAGACATCTCTGTGTCAGCAAAACACAAGGCCTTGGAGACTACCAAGCAGCCAAGATTTCCAATTATTTCAATGTTCAGAAGGCACATTTTTCCAAAAGGGGCCACAAAGGGAACATTATTTCTCCAATAAATGTTTATTAGGTGATGAGTATAAAATAAATCCTATCTTAGAAGCATAGGCTGAAAGTCTCAAATAAGAGGGTAAAAAACCCACCCTCTTCCCCTTTCCTAGCCCTTCCTGAGTTGTACCCTTGCAATTACAATAACAGTGATAATGAGAATGCTTGAACTGAAAGATCTTAATCAGAATTATTTAATACATAGTACAGGCAGCTATAGCTAGTGTCGTGCACGATTTATTGGAGCAATGACATTAAAGCTAGAAAAACAGTCATTAAGTAGAGATTGATGTCACTCACCCATCCCAGTGACCAAATCTCTTTCCTCATCCTCAAGGAGTGACCTTGAGGGTGTCCCCACTCCATGGAGGAACCTCCACACACTCCCAGGAGGGGCTGTTAGAAGATCCTCCCATTAAAAACTGGGGCTGGGCTTTATTGGCACAAAGTGACTGATGCCAGGTGTCCCCAGGCTGGGTTAGGTCAGGTGTCAGCACTGTCACCTGTTGGTTCCTCTGTCAGGATCTCAGGAATGTTTCTCCTCAGTGTTTAACTTTGGGATGGATGACTCAGGCTGCTCTCAGCATCCTTCAACCCCAAAGTGATCCCCACCTCCATCCCACTGATCCCTTGGGAAACAGGGAATTGTTTGAGCTGTGTTTTCCCCATTTAGGCAGAGTTCACAAGAGGAAATCTCTGTAAGATGAGCTCAGGACTTTAAGGAGAGATTCCTCCTGGAAGTGCAGTCACAGGCTGGCATTCACCAACACTCTCCTGCCATGGTAAAGATCTATAAAAGCTGAAGAAAATGTTGATTTACAGACTTAAAAATCTCCCACCTGAAGGCCTTTGTCTTTCCATTTCAAAAAATAAGGAAATTGTGGATGTTCTTACACCGATTTTTTAACTTCAGAGTCACTCCTGATTTTTTTCTTTGTTTCCTTTCCTGGGGATTTTTTGCACACTTAGCAATTTTTCAAATGGAAGGTGGAGGGGAAACCTTGATCAGATGCTTCTTTGAAAGACTTTTCACAGCAATTCATCTGTCATGTGTGGAAGACAGGTGAGAGAGAAAATTGCTTATATTTTATGGAACTTTTCTTATTTTAAAGAAGAGAAAGGCAGTTATGAGTCACCTCCAGTGCAGACAATTATCTTTCATGGAAACTAGGCAGCAGTTTTTCAAACTTTCCCATCATGTGTGTCCCTAAAATGTTCTCAGAGACTCCAGCTGGCTCAAATTAAGCACTCTGAGCTTCACAAAAATTTGAAGCTCACACGTCAATAACCTTTCGTGTCCTTTGACTCCAAACTTTTTCCATTGGTAGGTTATAACCTGAAGCTTGCTTGGCTTCATAGAAATTGTATTATCTGGTTGAATTTCGTGGCCACACTGGAATGAGGTAATTTGCACCTGAGTGGGGACATCCCCACCAACTGCACTGGTAATTTCATCCACAGTCTCAGCAGAATGGCTGAAGAGACAAAAAGGCTCTGCAAAGAGCAGTTTTCCATGTCTGGAGAAGACCACAGTGGTGCTGCAGGCAGGAGTTATCCATATCACTAATATCTGGTCCATACCTTTTCTGAACCATAGCTGGAAATTCATTTTTCATTTCCTTTCATACACCTCCCACAGAGTATCAGAAAAATGCACTTGGATGGTGCCTCCCCATTTAGTGCTTTGATGTTTGTTTAGCAACTTGAAAGAGTGAGAAATACAGAAAAACAAAAGACCTTATAAATCTTTAGAAATCCTTAAGTTTTGGGTTTTTCTTTTGCTACAAAGAAGAACATTTATAATGTAACAGTTAAAAATGCCTTTAAAGCTTTATGCTTTTGCCTAAGTTGAATAAAACAAAGCCACTGAACATCTTTAAAAGGCTGTAAAGAAGGATGCTGTCTTGTGTCACTCCATGATAAACTATTTATTAAAATGTTTAAAAGGAAATAGCCTGAAACCCATGGAAGCACTTCAGTATGAAACAAAGGGAGCTGAATGTTGAGAATTAGACTCACATTGTGAGGAAATTCCCCAGTAGCTCACTTTGGTCCAAACTTCATGTGAAACCAAGGGTCTTCTGCAGGAAGAGGTGTGGTTTTTTTTTACTTTAGGTGAACAGTTAATTATGGGTTGGTAAAAAAGGTTTGCCCTTAAGCCATTTATGCAGAAGTAGGACTTATGCAGGAAATACAACCCCAAAATGGGTAATTGGAAGAAAATGCAAATGTTTTGTTCAGTTGCAAATGCTGGCTCTGCTGCCTGGAGGAGCTACTGACAGGATTTAATTCTTTTGTGACTGCAAAGCAGTGGTGGAGTGAGCAGGCACTGACAGTGGTCAGGAAATAAAGGAGAGACTCCTCACAAAAAGTATTCCAGTGTCAATTCCAACATTTCACCTCCTCGAGCTCAAATTTGCATGACAATGGAGAGCAAGGAACCTTTCAGCAGCAGAGAAATAAGTGTTCCCTCCAAAACCCCTATCTGCCCAGATGCAGGCTTTGCTGTGCTTGCTGAGACACATTTCTCCAGTCTGATCCCACTTTATGGCTCATCATGGCTCTCTATAACCTGCTCATATCTTCTTTTGAGGCTGGAAAACAAAGCAGGGCAGCTTTAATATCACAGGATGGGTTGGGTTGGAAGGGATCTTAGAGGTCACCTCGTTCCACCCTCTGCCATGGGCAGGGACACCTTCCACTATCCCAAGTTGCTCCAAGCCCCATCCAACCAAGCCTTGAATAATTCCAGGGGTAATCTTGGGGGTCTTTTCCAATATCAATGATTCTATGATTCTGATTTGTTTAAAACTGCTGATGGATCAACTTTTAGCCAGCAGTTTCCCTGACAGATCGCATCTCACCAGCCCTGTGCAGCTGGCACAAAGCCACTTGAGAGCACAAATCTGACACAAACCCTCTCTTGGATGATATGGCTCATTTAACACAAAGGCACTTTGATCCTAATCCATATTTGTACCCAGGGTGACTTGGAAGTGCAACAGATTCCATATTAACCATGGAACTCCAGCTTGTCTTCCTGCATTAAAAAAACAAAACAAAACAAAACAAAACAAAACAAACCCCAAAAAAACCCCAAAAAACCACCAAAACACCCAACAAAGGGACTAAATAAAATCCTCTCATGTCCTACAAGACAAATGACACGCTGCCTCTAGCCAATGCTGGCTGGCAGCTCCTCAGGCTCGTTGGGATCCCATTCCCAAACAACAGCAGCCGTGCAGAGCTGCCCAGTGCTGGGTTGCTCCATTTGCAGGATGTGATTGATGCCCACTCAGCTTGGTGGAAGCAACTTATTCACTAATTAGTTCTTCCTTTCAGCACATTTAGGCCAGACTGGTGGGATGAGCTTCTTGGGAATAAGTTTCAATGGATTGTCCACAATCATTCATCATTCAGTGTGGATGGAAGGAGCTTTCCTTTCTGGCAGTGCCCTCCTACATAAGGCTGGATGCTGAGTCTTCTTTAATTTCTCTTTGCTGAGACACTCACAATTAATATGTTATTATTTGTGGTTTCCATGCATTATTTATTAAATCAGAGGAAAACCAGAGGCTCCACAAGCATGGCAGGGGAACTTATTTTGCCAAGGGTTAGATGGAATCCTAGAATGGTTTGTGTTGGAAGGGACCTTGAAATTAATTTCATTCCATCCCATGCCATGGGCAGGGACACCTTCCACTATCCCAAGTTGCTCCAAGCCCTGTCCAACCTGGCCTGGGACACTTCCAGGAATGGGGCAGCCACAATCTTCCCAGACAAAGCAAAAGTAAGCACAGCCAGTGCCCACTAGACAGTGGGAATGGAAGAGTCATTTGTCTCTGCCATATCCCAGTCTCCAGACTGGAAGGATCAGATCAGACTGACACACTCATCTGTCATGTGAATGCACCCGTGCTGAAAAAAATAACCTCAACTGATGATAATGAGACAGAAAATCAGGAGGATTAGCACATGTGGGCTGCTCCAGGAGTGCAAGGTGAGCGGAGTTGGTTCAAAGCCAAAAAATTACAGGAGTGTTTTTGATAAAAAACCAGTTGTGGCACAAAGTTGGAATGAGACAACAGAACAGATGAGGAGACAGAAGCTTCTGGCCCAAAACAGGAGATTGTGAGCACTCCCTGATGGGACAGGTACAGGGGACTCCCTTGTGAAAGGTACGTGGAAAGAGGAGCACAGTCAGACAAAGTTGTCCATTATAAACAATGAACAAAACCTAGAATTTTTCAATTCTGTCATTTCAAAAGATATGCCTAGTTCTTCATTATTAACATGTGTCTAATTGCTTAATTACCTCTTAATTGTCAGAAGGTATGCCCTGGTGGGCAATCAGAACCAAACATAGCTTTGGCACTTTTAGAGTGCAAGGTTATATATGAGGTATCAATAAACCCTGAAAGAAAGCCTAATACAATAATTATGTCTTTCTTAAAACAGAACAACTGAACACATTTTTTTTCTTGTTTTGATGTTTTTATTATCTGACTATTTTGACTCTTATTTTAAAAGCAGCATGAATACAAAATTAACATCTGCTTTCAGAGGTGCCTTAAGTTTATTGAAAATGCTCATTTATCCAAATCTGGTGACAAGTGGTGATGACTAAATTAATAGGCAACTTGGCAAGTGGAATATTTGATAAACTGCTTGGAGAAGTGTGAAATACCTCTCTCCAGCTGTGGAGAAAACTAACTGAATACATATCTGAATTAAAAAAATGTGATTAAGTAGAAGAATATCTAAAGCTTCTGGGGGTAATGATTGAACACAGGAATTTTCTGAGGTAACAATGGCCTCATATGTACTGTCATTAGTAAAAAATGGTATATAAAATAAAAATACTGGTCCAATAATAACAACCTGCTAGAAAAAATGTGTGAAACATGAATGGTTTTAATAATAAAGTAACTGTTTAGACTAAAAATTTAGAAGGAAATACTTGTAAAGCATTACAGTTTCCTACCTTTACTGTCAAACATGATAACCCTATGGGATACTGATTATTCTAAAATAGTTGTAATTAAAACCATTAGAATCTTATTTAATAAAACATTTTGTCTTTGCATTGGTCAGTTTATTCCTCCAGGTAAAGTGTCCTGGTGTTTTTAAGTGGCAGATCATTCCTTCACCTTCAAGATAAATAAAGGTTATAAGTCAAAAGAAAAACCAGGTAGGAATGAAGCATAAAAATCTGTGTTAAATGTTCATGAGGGGAATTTTATTTGGTATTAGGATGTGATATTACTAAGGGACAAGATTTGAAGCTTTTTGTCATGGAAATTTCTTCATGGAAAGGGTGATCATACCATGACACAGGCAGCAGTGAAGTCCCATATCTGGAAGTGTCCAAAAAATGTCTGGGTGTGGAACTCATTGATTTGGTTTAGTGACATGGTAGGGTTCAGTGGAAGGTTGGACTTGATCATCTTGGAAGTCTTTTCCAGCCTTAATGATTCCATGATTCTGTGGAAAGGTTGTGTTAGATTTTATATGGAATTTTCCAAAGAAAACAAATAAAACCCAACGAAATAAATAAAAAACCCCAATCATCACCACCCCCAACCCAAAAAGAAAAAAAAAAAAAGGAAAAAAAATACCAAAACAAAACAAAACAAAACCAACCAACCAACCAAAAAAAAAAACCTTATGAGAATTTGTATTTCAATTCTAAGGCAGAATCTGTTGGATTTCAGAGGGGACTTTCCCCAGGTCAGGGCAGAGGCTGTTTTCTGCCCTGGATCTCAGCTTGAAGGCAGAGACCTGAGGAATCTTCCCGGGGAAGGTGGAAGATCCTCTGTCTCTTGGATGTCACAAACCATGGCTTCCAAAGGATCCATTCTAGCAAATACTGAAAGCTTCCAAAGAAACTGGAAAAAAAATCTTGCTTTCAGTTTTGACAAGACGAATTTTCAATTGAAATTTGCAGCTGTTCAGTTTCAATTTCTCTACTCTGCTCAAAACATCACAGCTCTCCTTTCCTTCCCACACTTCCAATGAAGATACTTCCCACATGGATCTCTGGTAGATGGAAAACAGAATAGGAGCAAGCCCAACATGACAAAAGTGAAGATGAAAATTAGTTTGCCATAGTTCTCCACCAGAATAGGTTTGGAATTGTGAGCACTCAAATATTTTGTGATGCACAGGGTGCCCAGGGAAGCTGTGGCTGCCCCTGGATCCCTGGAAGTGTCCAAGGCCAGGTTGGACAGGGCTTGGAGCAGCCTGGGCTAGTTGAAAGGGGGTGGCACTGGATGGGCTTTAAGGTCCCTTCCAACCCAAACCATTCCATGATTCTGTGATTCCATGATTTTTACAGTGTGTTCCACAGATCAGTTCCCTACCAGTACTTTTACAGCTGTAAACCCAGTATTTTCCAAGGCTCACAAAAGCTCCTGGGGTCTCCTACACTGATGCTTTAAATCTGCAGCAGAAAACGAACCTTTTATGTGGTGAAGGAAAAGATTAGAGCCAGTCCCAGTTTTGGGCAGGTGTGCATATCATTTACCCTGTTTTGCTGCATTACTCCATAAAAGTTTATGACCCTCCAAGTTTGTTTTTTTCCAGAGCCCCAGTTATAGAGCTGGGATATTCTGCTGGTTTGATCCAGAGAATAGACAGTCCCTGCTACTGACAGCTAGCAAATGATCCACCAGACACTTGGATCTGCAGCTCCAGTGCCCAGCCATGGGCTTAATGTGAAGAATTAAAATCTCTTCCCTTCAGCAGCACTGAAATGCCTCATTAGTGCTCTAAAGGAAGAATTGAGGGTTCAGCACTGCTATAAATAGCATTCTACGTCTCTCTCTAGCTGAAGTCATTAATAGCCTTGAGAAGAAAGGAATTTCTAGGCTGATGAATGTGAGGTTTATGTCCACACGACTTGGGCATGTGGGTTGTTTGCCAGTGTTCTCCCCGCTCTTCATCTTGCCTCATGTACTTCAAAACTCCCTACAAAAGCCAAAAAAAAGGCCACCTTTAAAAAGTTCATCAATTCCTGGCTTTAAAAAATAACAAGACTCTTGAAGAGAACAAAATCAGCAGTTCCCATGGTTATATTTTGCTTCACTTACCTACTCAACTCTTCTATTCTAGTGGTATTTGTCCCCAAATGGCACAACTTTCCAGATTTCCTCTCCCAAACCGTAAGCTAAAATTGCCTTGGCAAATAGGAAGCTCAAATTTCAGGAAGACTATTATCTTTTGAAAATAAAATCTTAATTCTCAGTGAAATCGCCATCTTTGGGTTCCTGACAGAGCCATTTCTTCCTTTCAGAGAGAACAGTGGTGGATCACAGAATATTCTGTGCTAGAAGGGACCCACAAGGATCATCAGCTCCATAGAATGCTTGATTTTAATGCCAGTGCTTCTACACTTTTTAATATCCTACATCAGGACACTCGTTTTCAAGGACAATTACAGCAATAAATTCTACTTGCTTATTTGATTGAGGGTAATAATTTTTAATATATCCTAGCTGAAAAGTAGCATTCTGAGTTTATTTGCAAAGTGCTGTTCAAGTCCTCCCCAAGTGTGTATTTTTATGCATGACATGTACTTCTAATCTACAAAAAGGTGTAGCTATGACAGTTTGAATCATTATATAAGATAATATTGCCTATGTTCCAGAAAGACCTTGTTTTCCCAAGTTTTCTTCTTCAAAGCTGTCTGAAATGAATTAAAAATCTCAAAGACATTTTTAAAATCTTTCACTTCACTGTGAATTTGAATGCAATGTGGAATTAGAAAGCAAACAATATGTTTTTTATCTCCAAGCATCCAGCTCCAATTAAACATCATAAACTGAGCCTGTTGCACCCAAAGCTGACTAAATCAGGAAGGAAATGGATACAGTTGTGGAAGTCTTGAATAAGAAGTTTATATTATGCCACCAAGATCCTTTTCTGTGAGAGGAATTGTCTCAGCCTTGTGAATCTAAAGTGTAATGTGGACTTTTGTTGTTAATTATTATAATCCACAGATTTTTGGGATGTTGCTTTGTTTATGAAGTCTCTTATTAGGCAAAAGGTCAATGAAGATATGACTCACTGCAAGCTCCTTGGGAAAAGCTCAGTTTAAGCACTTCAAAGGTGAGAATCTAATTTCTTATATCAACAGAAATATTTCAATAATGTGTCCAGCAGCTGTTCTATGAGCTGGATGACAATAAAAAATCGAATCCCAGGAGAAAAGGCTTCAATCAACAGATGCACATGTCCTATGCTGAATGATGATATTCCAATGGCTTTTCAGTTTCATTAATTTCCATTCAAATCGGAAATATTAATATTAATTCCAGTCTTACCTAAAGTCAGGGGGAGTTTGGCGAGGCTAACAGTGGATCTGAGATAATGAAGGATCTTGGGATTTGACCTGTGATTTCATGGATCAAGCCCCTGAAAGGACAAATCCCCTACTCAGCTCTTTCTGAATCGGGATTATGAGGTTTGGTCCATGTTAATGTCAAAGCTCAGGTTTGAGTCTGGAGAAATCCAGAAAGATGCAAGCAGAGACTGAAGTGTTTTCCACTGGGCTTCAGTGAACCTGGGACAGCAAGATTTTACAAGATCTTATTTTATGTGTGTTCACATATTATTGCCTCCCCAGAGTTAATAGAATACCTGAATACAGGAAAACTTAAGGCTCTCTATTCCCAAAGGAACCTTTTTTTTCTATTTTATCAACCTCATTAGCATAGAAAGTCAATGAATGTAAAGAAATTTTTCATGTGGGTGAAAGATAAAACCTGCTTAATTTCTTATGTTTATCAGCAAATACTGAAACCCCTGCATGTCAGGGATTACTATTACCAATTTCTGTCATGGTAAATTTGTTGACTGAGAAGTACCTCCACCAGCTTTCCACAGGGTAATGAGTAGAGAGTGGGAGATGGACATTTTCTGATTTATTTTTCTTTCTTGTTCAACTATTCCATGCATGATTTGTATGACAATTTCCAAGGCTATCAGAAGATAAAAAATAAGATAATTGAGCTGCAAAATCTGGTAATCTATAGGCAGTATAATAAAAACCCCTTTGTATCAAGGCCTTTCCAGAAAGCCTGAATTCTGGGAAGATCAGAAAAAGCAGGGAAGTAAAACTCCAACTGCTGTGCAAGGCAGCTGAAGAGGAGCCTGCTGGAACAGTGACTGAGAGAAGCAAAACAACCCCACACACCAGATTAAGGCAGTGTTCACTACCCCCTCATGCTGCAAGACTCACACTGCAAGACTCTGCCTGGAAAGTGCAGCTGAACTAAACTCACAGATAGATCTGGCTTAAGTCTCTGCCAAGAACCACTGGTGGATAGGTTGGAATGTCAGAAAAAATTAAGTGGATAGTGATTCTTCCATCTGATAGCTTCATTACTCCACATGCAATGTTTCACTCGTTGAAGGTTTAGGAATTCATGCATCAGCTCTGCTTTTCTGTGTTTTAATTCTGTCGCTTTGTCCTGTTTTTCTTGCAGAATCTACAATTAAGTCCTGTATGAAGAGCCACTTCTTTTGCCTAATTTTAAAGCTGCTATTTTCTAGCTCCCTTTGAAGTCCCTTAGATCAGGTGAGAGATGACCTGGAGGGCTGCTCCCAATGGATCCTGGACCCTGGGAGTGAGGGATCTTCTAGGACAGCTCTTGGAGGGACCCAGACAGGGTGATTGTTCCTTGGGAGCCCTGGTTTTTGGAGCCCCAACTCCACTGAGCATCCTGAGCTGTGTTGGATGGATGGGCCTATGATGTCCTGATGGCCCCTGGGCCAGGCCTCAGGCTGGGATTTGGGCTCCTCCTCCTGCCATCCCCTCCTGGAGCTCCTTCGGGACCCCATTCCAGGTTCCTTCCAGCCCAAACCATCCTGTGGTTCTGTGAACACAGCTCTGTGCTCAGAGAACTCCCTGGGGTGTCTTGGAGAAGAGATCAGAAATCCAGGCACAGCATTCCTAAGGAGCTGGGTTCCTCTTGGATTTTTTTAAGTAGCCATAATGAGGTTTTGATCCTCATTCCTCTACAAATTATTCTCAATATTTCAACTATCTTTTTCTGAGCACTGAGCTGATACTTTTCTTGGAATTATCCAGTATAACCTAAGAACCCATTCCAGAGTACGATAGTAATCTGATAGCATTCTGATAGTAAGATTTCAGTCCTTCATTTGGACTAATCAAGTTAAACTCTTTCTCTCAATGTGTTTTATTTTACTTTTTCTTACAATGAATCTCACCTGCAGCTGAATGATTCTGTCATTCCCTCTCAGCAATCCCTGCTGCAATCCTTATCCCTGCTTATCACTCCTCACTTTTTTCATGTAATCTGTAAATTCTGTTGTGCTCAAACATCCCAATTGCAGAAGCAGGTATCAGAAATTTAACAGGTGAAATATGAAGGGCCCAGTTTGACTCAGGTTTCAGAGGACAATTCTACATAGATACAGAATGTTTCCCGCTTTTCCTATTTTTCTCCAAGAAAAGAGAAATTTTATTAAAAATTTGGACATAATGCAATTATTGGATGTTTAGTAATAATTTGTTCCTTCGACTAGGAGAACAGCTATATTTCATAGCAATTTTATGAATTAACAAGCATTTAGGAGAGTGTAAAAAAATTGAATTTGAAAACAAGTTGTACTGACAGCTCCTAAAAAAAACAATTACTCATGGAGAACCATTTCAAATCAGTTTCTAATGGCACAATTCAGGTTTGGTGTAGGCTGAAAGCTGCACTTCTCTGAGACAAATATATTTTATCCACTGATGGGGAACAGTTTTGATAGAAAAGTAATTCCAGTTTGCAGGTTGCAATATCTATAGCATTAGAGAAATGTGTTTGCTTAGAAAAAGACAAAGAAAACGAGTGCATGGCCACATCAGCATAAATGTAGGTTTAAGGTTGCAATGACGATTATCTCAATTTTCATTGGAATTGTATTTATTTGTTTTATTAAGTGGCAGTCGCTTGGATCTGACAGTATCTGGAGATGCAATCTAGGAATGGAAAATTAAAATGTGCAGTTTCAGCTACAGGGGTTTATCTTTGATAATGGAACTATCCAAGCAAAACTTGCCTTTATTTAGAGTTTCACCAGCAGATGGTCTCTGTCCGAAATGGAAACCCGCTAAAGAAAGAACATTTTTTGCTGTTAATCAGCACAAAAGTTTTTTTTTTTTTTGTGTCCCACCTTCAAGTTTCATTAAGTTTCTGGAAGTCCTTTTTCCAATCCATTCACCCTGAAAGGCAAGGAATATACAGCAGACATTTACATTAGTGCTTGACAATATTTTATACCACTTTTTTCATGCTCTTTGCCTGACTATTAAGCAACAGCACAGATTATACATAGATTAAAACAATCAGGTTTAATTAGACTGCTGATTAAAGCAAATATTTTCCTATGCTTAAATAAACAGGGCCATTAACACGCAACTTTCTGCTTGAAGGTGATGACTTGGTTTCAGTCACAGTGTGTTTGGAATAAAGTGTGATTGAGATTTTGGAAAGGACAATGATTTCCTGAGAAGGTGAGAGGAAAATTTCTCCTGTTACATGTATAAAATGCCAAGATATGAAGTCAATGTACCAAGGTTTGAAAGGCTGGAGCAACAAGCAGAACAATACTGAGAAATACACGTGACATTGGCATTTTTCCCCCTGATTTTTTTTTTTTTTTTTTTAAAGTGTTGTAATAAACAACATTCGTGCTGTAAACTGATACAGGAGTGCAGGCTTGTCTTCTTCAGTTGTTCATAGTGAGCATTGGAATAAACCCTGCTCCTGCTTCCATCCCATCCACATTAAATGGGAGTACAGGAGCACAGACAGACAGCAATCACACCCACAGACCCATATTAAATTTCAGGTTATGCTCATTCCCAAAGGAGTAGAGCCAGGTCAAATGAAAATCTTTCATGTGCCATTTACTGGTGCTTGTCTCAGAAAAACAGCATCTATGTACATGAACATAATTTACTGTAGATGGAAATTCAGTAGCAGCACTTGAGGCTAAACAGAGACGTGAAGCTGGTAATAAAACTTGGAGTAAAATTCTGTAATTAAAGCTCCACTGAGAACATGAAACAAATCCATGCATCTATCTTCACGTGTATGATTACATATGTCCAGTGTTACCTCGTAGACATATGAGCCACCAAAATGAAATATCAGTGCTGCCTTCCTGGGTGAGGGAGAGAATTAAACCTTCACAGCTGGATTTGCCAGAGAAGCATTGAAATAAATCTCTTTAAAAGACATTTTAAGGACATAAACAAGTGTTGTATATACCCACAGCAAAATTAAATGTAAAAATGTATTGCCTCTGAGGCAGAACAAAATAGTTGCTGGCAGTGAACAATATTGCACAGTCGCAGCATGGGCTTGGAATTCTATTTCAGGGAAGAAGCTCTGAAAAAGAAAAACACATTAATAATAAGCTTCTGCCTGTGATAATGGGAGTTTTGAAATCCTTGATTTTAGTGTGTCATGTAAGTGAGGGAAATATTTATGGGTCTTTTTTCCCCCCTTTTCCTTTTCTTCTTTTATTTCACCTAGTGCACAGCCCACCCCCTCTCCAAAAAAACAAAAAAAAAGAAAAAGAAAAAAACAAACAAACAAACAAAAAAAAAACACCCCAAGAGCTTGTTTCTTCTTGTTTCTTGGGAAATGTTTCTCTCTCCTTTTCCTCCATGAGCTGATTCCTTAAGTGCACAGGCAATACATAACTCCTCTGAACCAAATGGAGGAGCAGCAATTCTTTCTAATGATTCCCATATGGACAATAGGGATCTGTGTCAGATGAAAGCATCATAAAGAATATGACAGCACAGAACCACAGCAGATTTCCATAAAGCCTGGTAATCATTTGCTTTTTATTTTATATTTGCTAAGCATGCCCAGTGTAACTCCTCCCTCATGCACTGCCAGTGAATGATTCCAGCACTGGAAAAGGAATTTCCTCCCTCAGACTTGGATGAACTCATATGTAGCTGAATTGTTTGGGAACAAACACAAATCTTAAACCCCTCAAATATTCAGTCATCTTGCAATGGGCCATGGGAAACAATCAAATGAGAATTCTTCCCATTTCTCTCAACAGGACAAGAGGAAATGGCCTCAAGTTACAGCAGGGGAGGTTCAGGTTGGACACCAGGAAGAATTTCTTGATGGAAAGGGTTATTAAACATTGTCAGGGACTGCCCAGGGAAGTGTTGGAATCCCCATCCCAACACTGTAGGGATGTCCAAGGAACATCTGGATGTGGCACTCAGTGCTGTGGGCTGGTGACAAGGTGGGGATTTGACTCGATGGTCTGGGAGGGCTTTCCCAACCTCAGTGTTCCTGGGATATTACTCTACATTTTTAGGATTCTTTATTGTACCACCAGGATTGATGGATTGAGTAAAGTATTGATTCTGCTCATTTCCTAATGGCAGATTTTCTGGTGTGCAAGATAATGAAGGGGAGGAATTGGAATGTGCAGAAAAAGAGCTAAATGTACATAATCATCCTGGAACTTCCCACTGTGACAGATTATCTCAATGCTCTGGAGCAGATGTACTATATTTATTTAATATCTCCAAAACAGCATGGATACAGCGCTGTGCATTCTGCAGTCCCCATAGGAAATCATTATAATTTTATCATTTATAATCATCATTATAATCATCATAACTTTTTAATCCTTAAAATCTTGGAAGACTCTCACTTTTACATCCACTTCTCCACCACATCAGTTTCTTCCTTTCTTAGAGTAACTCCTTTGAGAAGTGTCATATTCAGTGTTCTTCCACTGATGAGAACTTCAATTTTGATTTTAATGGAGACTTCTCTGGTGGATGCAACAAGAATAATAATTATTGTGTGAATAAGATTGCTTTCCTCCTAGACAAAAATAAATTTCCAAGGTCTTAATTTACGCTGTTTTGTTTGTTCATTTATTCTTTTTTTTTTTTTT
>VZRH01007341.1:108131-129826 GCA_013397555.1 Urocynchramus pylzowi | reverse complement strand
TTTTTTTTTTTTTTACAGCTTGTCTTTTCCATAAGTTTGAGTCTTATTTTTTCAATTTGGGTGGATTAAATGCTTTTAATCCACACACACACTCCTTTCATGCTGTACATATTTCCCTCAGGAATACTAATATCTGCCAGTGGGAAATAACTGCTGAACAGCAGCTTCCTTTGTGCTGAGCTAATTTAGGAAGGTATTCACCTTGCCCTCCACGGTGTTAAACAAACTGGTGGTTGGAAAGTTTGACCTTTTATTTCTAAATATAAAAATAAAAATGTCAAGGCAGCTGTAGGGAAGCGATTAGAAAATTGCCCTTCCTGGGAGACAAGAGAGAACAACCAAGACCAAAGTAGAGAAAATGCAAATTAATTGTCCCTTTCCTTCCTCTGCCTGTTAATATCTGGGTAAGAGAGAATTCCAGACCCATTCCATTGGTGTTTAGTGCTCACATGGAAGAACACAGCCAAATTCTTATGTAAGATGATCTCAAAGCATCGTCAATTGTACAAGTTAATTAAGTCAAATCAGGTCCCTGAAGAATCAGCCTCTGGGACACCCGAGGCACTTTGGCTTCATTCCCTACCTCAGTTTTATTTGGGAAATGGTGCAAAGTCATGCTAGATTAGAGGGATGAGGCATCAACACAAGGCTGGAAAAAGCTCTTGTAAGAAAGATTAAACACACAAGGAATGGGCACGAGTTTTCCTTGTAAAAGCAGTGTGGGACAGCCACTGGAGATGACTGGGAAGGGATTGGAACCGTGGACTTGAAGAGAGCTTTCAGAGTGCACTGAAATGGAAGAAATCCCAAATCATTAAACCTGAGTTCTTTCTTTTGGGAGAGGTGAAATCTGTATTACAAACAAGAAGTGGTGGTTAATCATTGTCATGGAATGAATGATTTTCTGAGGTGAGCCTCAGAAACCACAGAAAGATTCCACACATTGTCAGCATATTAATCAGAACATTAATATTTTATATTTGCATCTTTTCTGTGCACCCTTTTCACCGTGAGGTTGTCCAGATAGGTCCCCTCAAGCTGGTGAGGCTGTGACTTCAGCCTAATCTGAAATTAGAATGAATTTTACACACTATATTTAAAGCTGTTGTTTTCACTGCCATTATTTTATATTCTAAATACAGGAGATTCACACTTTTAAAGTTGTGTTTTTAGTCTGTGAATCCATTTGCTTAGGAGACTCTGCTTGGTGAAATACTGGATGAAGACCCCTTGCAACCACGATGCATTATTTAAGGAAGAAGACCTGGCCTCTCTTATGACAGTTTGTGAAGGGCCACTTTTTCCTATGAAAATCCTGACATTCTTGAGACCAGAAGGCACCAGTTTTTTTTTTCAAAAGACAAAGAACCCTTGATCAGTTGACTTCCTCATTTATCTATGTGCTTTTCCTCAGCCATCTGCAAAACAAGCAGGAGGCAGGCACTCCCTGACATTCCATAATAAACTACTTGTATCCCAGAACATGTTGTGTCAGAAACTACTGTACAAACTTTCTGCTATCTCCTCATAAGTATTTTGCTCCATAAGTGCATCTGGAAGTTCAGCTGTTTCCAGTATTTTTTTGTTTCTTTTTTTTTTTTTTCCTGAGCTTGCATTCATTGCCACTATAATGAAAACTTTCATGGTTCATTACCCCTGAGTGATAAATTTAGGCAGAGAGTTCATTTGTCTAGACAGGAATATCTGAAATAGATGAACCGAGACCCAATTTTACTGTAGTTCATGAGATGAGGGCTGTACACACCAACAGACACTCAATATTCAAAATGAAATATTTTGTAAGTACAAATGATACAAATAGGCTGAAGATTTGAGACAATATCAATAGATCATACCCAAGCATGACTGGCTTGGACACTTATAGATTTTCCAGTTCAATACTTTGTTGCCCAACACGAGAAGCATTTTAAACACATTACAAGGGCTCTTTAACAAAATGCTGTATTATTATATAGGAAAGCTGACACCATTCTCTGCAACACCTTCAAAACTGAGTTGCTTTTTCTTAAACTTACTAATTCTTCATTCTTCCAAAGCCATTTGCTTCACTTAGACCCTCAATATTCCTTCTGTGTAAAAGCCACATGCCCTGGACTCTCACCATTTGCAGTAACTTCTGACACTGCAAATATGAGCAAAACCCCACCAAAAAAATCATCCTTTAGGGTGTTGTGTGGATTATGTTTCTTCACTGCTTCCTTAACCAAATCTTGCCTTGGTTCAGTCCTTGCTCCCAGATAAGAAGTGGGGAGTCAGCTGCTCGTGGGAATTTTAGGACCACAAAAACCACACTGGAAGATTATTCTTGTGTACACAAAATGCCCTCCAAGGTTGTGTCTATTTAATCTCATGGTTTTGCACAGATTGAGGCCAAACTGGAGACAGATCAGGGCGTTAATACACAACAAATTTGCCCCTTCCATTTTTCAAGCAGTTTCCAAATCCTAAAAGGCTGAAACACTCAGGTAAATCCCTTGGATTCCCTACAAGACTAAAGAATATACTGCTGAGGAGAGGCTGTCTGGGAAGAAAAGGAGGGAAAGATTTATTTCTGCATGAGTAGGAGCAGCACTGTGCAGGGATAGAAATACATGAGAGATAAATCCTCAGGTGCAGTTTGAGATATGGGATACTTCTCCAGACAGGGAATTCTCGGCTGTCCTGTACCCAGCCAGGTAAATATAAAGCTTTACCTTGCCTTAATAAACAGTCCCTTCTTCTGTTCAGGTGGACAGTCAACAAGGTGTTATTTTATGTGTTTACTTTAATAGTCACCTTTTTTTTTTTTTTTCAGTTGGACTGTTGTATAAAAGTAAAAAAAAAAAACAAAACGAAAAACAAACAAAACAACAAAAATTAGCCAAGCGCCAGTCCAAAGGAATATTTTAAAATTTCAAAGCCTTTTTGGACACAGGTATTATGTCCCACTCAAATTTGCTATTCCTCCATTTCCTCCTAGTTGCCAGCTAATATCCAGAACAATCACTTACCAAGTGCAGCCACCTCAATTATCATGGGCTATGGACAGAGGCTCTCCTACATGATAATAAAGGTAGAGGCTTAATAAGAGTGTTGCTAAAAGAGCTATTTGAACTCTCCTCACTTAAAATTATTTTTCTTACAGATTTCAGTGGGCTTCAAACAATCTCTCACAATGTCAAGGGAAAAAAACCCTCAGGGTTTGGGATCCCTAGTTTCTGTGGCTGAGGGTAGGGAGGAGCAGTTCCTTCTGGGGTGAACTTTTCCTTGGAGAGACAGACTCATGGAATGCTTTGGGTTGGAAGGGACCTTAAAACCCATCCAGTGCCACCCCTGCCATGGGCAGGGACAACTTCCACTATCCCAGGTTGCTACAAGCCCTGTCCAACCTGGCCTTGGACACTGCCAGGGATCCAGGGGCAGCCACAGCCACACTCACAGGGAAGAATTCCTTCCCAATATTCCATCTGACCCTGTCCTCTGGCAGTGGGAAGCCATTCCCCCTTGTTCTGTCCCTCCCTCCCTTGTCCCAAGTCCTCTCTAGCCCTCCTAGAGCCCCTAAAGGCACTGGAAGGGGCTCTGAGGTCTCCCTGGAACCTTCTCTTCTCCAGGTGAACTCCCCCAGCTCCCCCAGGCTGGGTCCAAAGAGGGGCTCCAGCCCTTGGATCAGCTCACTGGCTTCATCTGGCTCCAACAGGCGTTTTCAAAAATTTGGGCTACAAAACTCGACATCAAATATACGTATTCAGCTGTATATTCTGCAGTCAGACATCCCAGCTGGAATTCCAGCAGGTATTTGAGGTCTCTTGCATGTTTTTTTTCACAGGCCAGGTGAATGCATGCTGCTGGGATTTGGTGTGACTGGCTGCTGGAGGGGAAACATCAGGGTTTTTCCAGTTTGCTTAGCAACAGCTGTGACAGCTCTCCAAACCAGCACAGTCTTTCTGCCTGGCCAAGTGACTCAGCCAGACCAGTCCCATTATATATATTTATTAAGCTGTTTCTATAATAACCAGCCAAAGGCTCTAATAATAAGGAGAAAGTGGATTTCATCCTCATGGCATTTCCTCTACACCAGTTACTTCAGGTGGAAGCATTAACAGGAACTCCAGCAAATACATTTACCAACTTTCCTTAATCTAAAGCCTTGATAGGCACAAATTAAGGAATGTCAAGCCTTTGGAAAATGGTGTATTCATAGGCCCTGCAAATTAAACTTTTGTAGTGAACCCTCAAAAAATCCCTGCTAATTTAAATAGCAAGTCTGGAGAGGATGCCAATTCCAATGGTGCAACATAATTTCATAAAAATACTGCTTTTGAGGCAGCATGCCAATATCCTTTAACCTCCAGGTTCATTAAGTTATGATCTTCTAATAGAACTTCCTATTAAAATTCCAAACAGGTAGAGAAAAACTGGGAGAAGGTGTAAAGAGCTGGGAATGGCACAAATCAGAGACTTGGAGTTACAAGATTTGAAATGGAGCATTCGGGAATAATTCTTATAAAAAGCAGAAGTTTACAGTGAAAAATAGAAAGGAGATTTTATTTCAGTCATATGTTTTTTTGTCAAATTTTAAGCAGGTATTTTCTTTTTGAGCACTGTGAGTGACACAAGGCGAGTGGATGGAACAGAGTAATTCCAGCAGACACAAGATGAGCTTCTGCTTGTTGCCACAAGACTTCCCACCAGGACTGTGTGTCCTGCCATCTTGGGTTTGGGGATCAGTGGGTGCCAAGCTGTGCCTTATTCAGAGCTGTGCATCCAGAGGCCCTCTTCAACTCCTGCCTCTCTCTGTTTAGTGCAATCAGCTCAAAATTGGGGTTTCCATTCTTTGTTTGCCGCAATGATTGCAGTGTCATCCAAGCTGGCAGTTAGAGAAAGAAGGATTTCACATGGGTAGGACCAGCAGTGATGACTGAATTCATGCCTCTGTTCAGAGGGAGGTTTCTCTGTGTCTGTGCAATTCCAGGCAGATTTTCCCCCTAATTGATTAGACAATTGCTCCAAGTGCTATTTGGAGGATGTGTGGATGAGAAAATTGTGTGGGAAACACCAACATTCACCACAAGGATCAGTAAGGAAAGAGAAAAGATGGGATTTGGAATGGGATTCTGCCCCTGTGCCCCTGTGCTCAGGTGAGACCCCACCTGCAGAGCTGCCCCACCCTGGGCCCAGCACAGGAAGGAGCTGGAGCTGCTGGAGAGAGTCCAGGGGAGGCACCAGGATGATCAGAGGGATGGAGCAGCTCTGCTGGGAGGAAAGGCTGGCAGAGCTGGGATAGTTCAGCCTGGAGAGGAGAAGCTCCAGGGTGCCCTCATTGTGGCCTTGAAGGAGCTGACAGGAAACATGGAGAGAGACAATTTCCAAGGAATGGAGTGACAGGACACAGGGAATGGCTTCCCTCTGCCAGAGGGCAGGGTTAGATGGGATATTGGGAAGGAATTGTTCCCTGTGAGGGTGGGGAGGCCCTGGCACAGGGTGCCCAGAGAAGCTGTGGCTGCCCCTGGATCCCTGGAAGTGTCCAAGGCCAGGTTGAACAGGGCTTGGAGCAACTTGGGACAGTGGAAGGTGTCCCTGACCCTGCCCATGGCACTGGATGGGCTTTAAGATCCCTTCCAACCCTAACCATTCTATGATTTATTTTATAATTATATGAAACCTTGTTTGATTTTGAAATTACTGATGTTACTGCAGCTCTTTAAGGAGTCAAAAAGCTTTGAAAGAAAAATCCTTGCACAATGTTCAGTGATGGATCAGGGGAGTTTGTGCCAAAGTAGGCCATGAAATATATGTGCATTTTTACTGGAATGTGCTGGGTTTATAGTAGGATTTTGGGTATCTAATGAGAAAAGCTATGGCTGTGAGATGATCAATAAAAGATGAGAAAGATTTTAGGATTAGCATCAGAAAACTCTTAAAAGGCAGCAGGAGAGAGAGAAAAAAATACAACTTTCTTATGAATGTAAAATGGACAATTACACAGAGGAGCTATTGCTCAGGTGTTGCTCTGCCTTCACTTCATATTTTCTCTCTGTTCTGAGCATTCAGCAGGAAATGAGTTTCCATTTCCTCAGCTGCAGAATCTGGTGGAGACACCAAGACAATTCCTTTTCCTGCCTTGGCGCGGTTGTTGGAAAACGCCGTGTCAAAGAGCATTACTTATCATAAATGAATTGTCAAAAAAAAACATGGAGGAGAAGAGGAAAAGAACATTTTGACAGGCAAAAAATTCCATCAGATACCTATTAGTGCCCTCTGGAAAATATTCTGGTTCTAAGGGGGCATTGAAAGCTATGAAATATTGTCACTCTGTAACACCTGAGGATGTTGCTTAACTCTCCATTAACAGAGAAAACTGCGTTGGTCTGTTGTAAAAAAGGGTCAGGAATCAGAACCATTTTGCTAAATAAAGCCAGCTATGTGTATTTATTCTGAGTGTGAATAGATTCTGGTTGTCCATGCTGCAATGCAGCAGTGGGAGGCACACCTTTCAACCCATGAGGAATCATAAATGATTAATGCCTTCTGATGCCAAGCCAGAACTCCTCAAGTTAAAGAAATCTTCATTGAATGATATGATCTTAGAATCCAATTTGATTTTTATTGGTGTAAATACTAATTAGCACCACAGAAATCCGTGTTTGCAGGAAATACAATAAATTAAAAAAAGGGTTTTGTTTGAATCCCTCTGTTTCTGACAAGAATTGTAGCTGTACATAACATGTATCTCAAAAAAAAGAGCCATCAGATGAAGACAAAAAATAGTATTTCATTTTCTTTTTTTTTTTTTTTTTTTTTTTTAGGGTAGAGAGACAGGTAGAGAGGAAGCCACATACCTTCCCCTGTTAACTTTCAAGGATTTGTTCAGATATAATGAGTGTGAGTCCAAAATTTTTGCCACCTCCAGCACTTCCCTGAGAGATAATCCCAACAGAGAGAGAAAGCCTTGCTCCTGCTGCATGAAGGATGCTCAAGAATAAATGAGTTGGAAATAAAGGAAATATTTTAAACAATTTAAAGCATTAATAAATACATTAGGTGGCATTCGTTACTATTCAATTGACAAAAAAGGAGACAGGAAATGCTGATCCTCATTGAATGGAGTTGTCTGGAGTGTTCAGTCCTCTGGCCCTGGGATGGGTCTCTCTGATGTCCTCAAGGACTGTCCCCAGCCTTTCCAGGCATGGAGCAGTCTGCACTGGGACCAGTGTCCCACTGGCTCTTTAGCTGGATTTGGAGAGTGGGACACAGATTTAGCACAGACACAAAGCATTCTGTGGCACTTGGCTTTAATTCAGGATTTAATTTGCAAGGCTAAATTTAGCTCAAGTATTTTGGAATGGCTCTGGGTAAAACACACTCTTGGCTCAGCCTGGGGAAGCAACAGGAATGAACTTTGTTATCAGGGGAAATGTCCTTTTTAAATAAAAGGAAAGGATCATCTGGTTAAATACTGAATTAATATTAAACAGCTCTCTTTTTGGGGGGTGGGAATGGAGTATTGATAATGTGGATCCCAGCCCTCCATAAAGCTAGAATTCACTGCAGGCTTCTGGTCTGAGCAAGTGGCAGTTTCAACATCAGGCAGCAAAATATTGCAGGTGCCTCAGAACACATCTGGGAGATGCTGCACTTCCAGCAAGTCAAATATGAAATAAATGGAAGGTAAACCCCAACAAACCCCCAGGGAATAAAGTTATGGTTGAGCTACAAAAATCAGGCTGATTTCTGGGCACCACCCAAATATTCTGTGTGATTTCACTTTGAAAGGTTCAGGGAATGGGCCCTGAGGCTGCCAGAGCTCCAGGAGAGTTTGGACAATGGTCCCAGGGATACACAGGGTGGGATTGTTGGGGTGTCTGTGCAGGGACAGGGGTTGGACTGGATGATCCTGGTGGCTCCCTCCCAGCTGGGGATGTTCTGTGAGTCCATGAAGGAAGTTTACTGAGCCACCAGCCTTTGGCTCCCAGCTGGATGTGAGCAAATGCTCAGGAAGCCACTGCTGGATTAGAGATGTTCTCCAGGGCTCAAGCAGCAAGCTTGGGAAGGTGGCAGTGCAATGAATATGATCCCAATGGATTTCTGAGACTCTTTATGAACTTTATATGTTTTATTTTCTTATAAGAAAATCTTTATAAGATTTTCTTTTTTTGTTTTGTTTTTAAGGCTGAGAATTTTGCCCAACAGGAAGACATTGGTGGAAGAAAAACTTCTTTGATATTCACTGATAGTGCAGCTTCCACTGTGACATTGATGACAAGGGAAGTAAAATATTCCATGGAAAATTTATAAATTGGTAAGTCTCCTTATAGATATATACTTTTTCCTGATATTTCTTTATTTACAGAAAGCATTTGTTCCTTTTTCCCACTTCCTTAGCCAAGCCCAAGATTTTTTTTTCAGAATTAACAAGTATTTAAAAATTTATATCCTCAAATAAGGTCTCATATTTCCATGCATCAGCTGTGGATATATCATTTCATGCTTTAAATAGGTTATTGTACAGTGATTAAAAAACTTCTACTTGTTCTGAAGTAGACATAAAATTGTGCATTTGGGCAACAACTTTCATTTATGCTGCACACAATGGTATTACACAAAAGCCAAAGTTAAACCTACACCAGAGAAATATCACATTATTAACAGTGGTCCTATGGAGCAACACCATCCTCTCAGCCTTGCCCTAGGTGGAACAGTTGAGGCTGTTGAATAAAACCACATTTTACATTTCTTGAGCAGCTGTTAACCTGCCCACAAAACTCAAAAAACAAAAAGCTTTTTGCTAAAACCTGGGGTGGGGAAGTTTTCCTTCTCTCTCCTGGTGTAATATCACCCCAGCAGCACTGATTGTTCTGGAGTGCATCAATATAGAAAGAGAGAAACTCAAATTAGCTGAAAGGGCTTTGAGTGTCCACTGGAGCTATTTAAACCTCCCAGCTTTGGGCACCACCCAAGCTCACTCCACAACAAAATCCACAAAACTAGACAGAGGTTGGTTTCAGAGGTTTTAGGAAGAAAAATGTAGTCTTAGGCAAACCAGGTTTGAAAAGAAATATTTAAGAAAAGAAGGTCCCTCAAATCTGATTCAGATGGAACATTTTGTGTTATAAACACATTTAATGTCCTTGTTGAGAGAATCACAGAAAATGAGGCTGACAGAGACTTCACTAGGCTGAAATTCAGTACTTTAAGAGAAATAAACACCACCAAGGATTCTATCTTCATAATGTCTTCACCAATTTTTCCTTGTTCTTTTCCTGACTTAGTTTTCCCTGGCTGCAGATTAAGCCCATTACTCTTGGCTAATTCACCTCAGAAAATAATTTTTTTCCTGATTTTTTTACAGCTTATTGCATGTTTGCTGGCTGTGCCCACATCTTCCTTTAGTTTTCCCTTGTCTAGGCTACCTTGTCTCTTTTAATTTCTTCTTGCAGGTTGTGTTTTCTACACATCTAATTTTTTTTTATTACTTATTTTTCTGCTTTTACATTTAATTAAAAATGTGAATACACTTTTCCACCATAGATTATTTCTACTCTGCTACCAGCTTCCTCCAGGGAGAAGAGATGGAGTAATACTTCTCCCACTCTTTCCAATTTCCTTAATATTATCTTACTTGTTTTATTATTTTAGATTTATTTAAACTGCTTTTCTAACCTCTGCTTTCTTTCCCCACCCTCTGTGGATGGCTGGGTGCCTTTGAAAGTTTCCTTTTCTATTAAAGAAACCTGAGGAGTCAGCAGTTCAGTGAGCCTGATATACAGTAGCTTTCAAAACCTGGAAAATAAATTTGAAAGTGTCTCACTATCACTGGGGAAGGAAGAGTAGAGTCAGTCAGAGAAGAGAAAGTTCTGAAGGTGTGTGTTTTATCTCATTTCTATCACTTTATTCCTTTTCCCACTTAGGATATTGTAATTGAATTGTATTTAGGGTACCAAATGGAGAGCGAGGCTTAGACAAAATTGAACTGAAGGCAAATAAAACTCACATGTAGAGTAAAGGATAAGATGAAAAAGGAGAGAGAGCTAGGAAAGAAAACATTTTCTCCTCAGCAACATTTTGGTATTTGAAGATCTTTCTCATGCTGAATCTGAAAACCTTTCAGAAAAACACCTCTTTCAACACAGCCCTTTCTCCCTACCCCAATAAACTGATAGTTCACTGATCAGGAAGGGGGGCAGGAAATCTGCTTTGCAGAAAAAAGATGGAAAAATACTTTTAAGGGTCAGGTCCTGGACTGCTGCTGTCTTGCATGGTGTGGTGTGGGGAACCAGGACATGTCTGCCAGGTTTTAAATCAGAAATTTCACAAGTGTCATTCTTGCCTTAAGGATATTCTTTTATGGCTCAATATTTAGCAACATGTTCAATCCAAACCTCCTTTTTCATTATTAAGTGTTGATTCAAAGCTACCTCAGCAGATTCCCCCTGGCCATGAAGAGCAGGTTGATAGAGAGAAGCAAAGGAAATATCTTTGGGGTTTTCAAAGCAATGACTATTCCCTGGGGAGCCTGTTCAGTGCCCAACCACCCTTTGGGGGAAGAACTTTTTCCTGATATCCAGCAAAACCTCCCCTGACAGCTTCATGTCATTACACAAATATGTAATATAGATACATGTGATATATTGATATATGTGTAACTCAAACTGAATTAGAAGTCTTTTCAGAATTGAGACACATCTTTTCTCAAAATTAATAATCCAGTGATCTAAAACATCAGAAAAATATTTTCTTTGGCTATGAATTATTCAGGCAAATATCAGAGATCTTGTATTTATGAGCTGTGTGAATGACATCATCTTACATTGGTATGAGACTGCATAAAACTGCATTGTGATTAAATAAGCCTTTTTACTCATAACCTGAAGTCAGATATAAGATCTGAAATAAACACCATGGAAGTCAGGTCTTTAAAAATTATCTGGAGGAAATTCAATTTTTTTAGAGACAAAAGAGTATAACTGAGTGAGTTCTGTGAATGTTACAGAGGTCAAGTCAGATATAAGATCTGAAATAAACACCATGGAAGTCAGGTCTTTAAAAATTATCTGGAGGAAATTCAATTTTTTTAGAGACAAAAGAGTATAACTGAGTGAGTTCTGTGAATGTTACAGAGGACTAAAGGGTGACCACACTGACCTGGGACCACACTGGCAATGTGTTGCAATTGTACTCATGTAATTTAGGAGCTGGCTGTCCAAAATGAGAGTGACACTGAACTACTTCAGCTGCCACTGTGGCTCCCATTAGTACCACATGTGTTCCCAAGTGCTCTGAGGACTGTCATTAAGTGATGGCACTGCCAGCACCACTCCCTGATGTCCCTGCTGATCCCTCTCCTCCCCCACTGCTCCTATAGCCTGTATTGGGTACCTGTGTCCCTGGATTTGCCCCAGGTGACAAGGAAAGCCTCGTTTTCCCCAGTCCAGGTGGGCTGCACAGGGCAGGGAGTGGTGGCAGCAGTAAATGTGTTGTTTCAGGTCCTTGCAGTGTGTCCTGAGCTGGCAGCACAGGCTCCTGAGCCAGCCTGGGGCTGCCTGGGGATTTGTTTGAGCTTGTTTGGCTGTGACAGCAATCCTGTAACCACCAGGTGAGCACTGCCTGCATTGCCATCACCTGGATTTACTGACTGGTGTGACATTTGCTGTGTTAGTGCAACTTCAGCTATCAAAAACAAGAATTTATTCTGCATGGGCTGAGTCACCCATGACCCAGAATAGAATCATGGAATCATTCAGGACCTTTGAGACCATCAGGTCCAACTGTTACCTCAAAACTGATCAAGGCCACCACTAACCCGTGCCCCCAGTGACACATCCATGTGGTTCTTAAATCCCTTCCAGGAATGGGGACTTCAGCCTGACCTTGCTGTTAAACACTGAGGCAAAGAGGACATGAAGCACTTCAGCCTTTTCCTTGCTCTTTGTGTCAATGTTCTCCCCACATCAAGGAAAGGATCGAGACTCCCCTGGGCCCTCCTTTTTTTATATATTTATAGAAACATTTAGCATAAAAGACAATGTGTGTGAGAGGCCTGGGAACTCCAAAGGATGATAGCTGAGGGCAGCAAACGAGCAACTCAACAGCCACCAAAGGAGTTCAGTCTTGGGATAAAACTCACTCTGTAGAGATAATTCAAATGCAAGATGGACTCAGACATAGGACAAAGAAGATAGATAGAAACATGTAGATATATGTAACAGCAGGTTAGCAACATCAAAATGACTGCAAAGAACATTATAGCAGAGGGCAAGATGCTGTGAAGAACTGGCTTCCCCTGGCAAGGGCCTCAGGGTGACACCACCACTGAAATGTTCTCCAGCCTGAGTCTGAAGCCACTGAGAGCGAGTCCCCTGTGAGCAGTGGAAAAATAGGACATCAGAAGATTTTGAAGAAGTTTGTGTATGCACATAGCATTTAAAATGCACTTTTAGCATTATTGTAACTTTACTCATAGTAATGATCTGATTAGGCTTCTAGGAATTTTGATTAACAACTCGTAAAGTCAAGGAATCATAGAATGGTTTGGGTTGGAAGTCACCTTAATACTCATCCAGCTCCACCCCCTGCCATGGGCAGGGACAGCTTCCACTAGCCCAGGTTGCTCCAAGCCCCATCCAGCCTGGCCTTGGACACTTGCAGGGATCCAGAGGCAGCCACAGCTTCTCTGGGCACCCTTTGCCAGGGCCTCACCTCCCTCACAGGGAATAATTCCTTCCCAATATTCCATCAAAACTCACTCTCTGTCAGTAGGAAGCCATTTCCCCTTGTCCTGTCCCTCCATCCCTTGTAAACAGTCTCTCTCCATGTTTCTTTTCAGTTCCTTCAGGTACTGCAAGGCCATAATAAGGTCACCTCAAAGCTTCTCCAGGTGAACTATCCCAATCTTTCCTCCCAGCAGAGCTGCCCCATCCCTCTGATTATCCTGGTGCCTCCCCTGGACTCTCTCCAGCAGCTCCAGCTCCTTCCTGTGCTGGGATCCCCAGGGCTGGGGCAGCTCTGCAGGTGGGGTCTCACCTGAGCACAGGGGCACAGGGGCAGAACCCCAATCCCTTTCCTGCTGCCCACACTGGGGGATACAATTAATCCTTGGCTTTGTATTCCAGGCATGTTCCTTTTGTTGTTAGAAGGACTATAAGCATAAAAAACTTCTGAGAACTCAAGCAGCACAAATTCTGTAACTTGGATGCCACAAATTGTCAGTGCTGGACCTTCTGAACTGAGGCTCCAAAGCCATCTGCACCTGCTGGGGGGGTTTAGACAAGCTAGGTCTGTCTCTCTGTGCCTCATTATTTTCCACCAGAAAAATGAGGGTGGGGAGACTGACCTCTGCTGATAGAGAGCTCCTGAGAAGAGGAGCCAGGGAGCCTCCAGCTGGCAGAAAATTCAGTGCTGGATTTCAGGACTTGTCTCCCTGAGGAATTTTTGATGCCCAAAAGTTCACAGGTTATCAGACAATGTCTCTGGAAGTGCTCCAGTTTTAGTCTTGCTGTTGACTCCAATGTAATGGGAGAGGGGAGAGAGTTGGGCCTGGATCCATTTCTCCAGCATGGACAATTTGCTGATCTCTTGTCAGCTCCTCAGGAAAAACAACTGTAAGAAAACTTTTCAAGGAAAAAAGTAGAAAAAAAACCCCTAATGTAAAACTACGTTTTAACTAATGTTAAACTATGTAAAACTAATATTATTTCCTATTTTAAAAAATAATTTGGGAACCTTGACTATTATTAAAAACTAACCACTGACTGAATCTCTACAGCATACTACACAAGAAACATGAGAAACCTACTTTAGTCCACATGAAATCTGTCATTTTTTGATTTCATAAATTGCATATATTTAATCTCATCTATATGTGTTTGTTTATAAAAAATAAAATATGACACATAGTATATCACTTGCCTTTGTAAGCTAATGTGGCATCTAAGCCTTCTACCAGCCTTTTGTCCTGGTAAAAAGGACAAAATCTCACTGAAGGATAGGAGTTTCTTCCTCAACATCAAGTCACACTAAAATTAAACAAAAAAAAATACAATATTGCAATGCACAATTTCATAATTTTGGTTTCAATTATTTTGGTGACCTTTTTTTTTTTTTTTTTCTAATAATAAAAATAAAAATAAAGAAAAAAATAGCTGTTCAGCTATTTTGTCAATGATGGATACCCAAATAACTTCCAAGTGTTCTCTCTCCACTTTCCACCTCTAAAAATTTGAGAGAAGAGATAAACTGAAAGATTAATTTGTCTCCTAGTTCAGACAGCTGATAACAAATCTGAGAAAAGCTGAATATTTGGGACTCAATGTTCAGCAGTTCCATTATAGAGCAAATTGAATTTTCCTGATTAAGACAATAATGCTGACACACCTCTAAAAACCAGGGTCCTAAAGAAGAAGAGATACCTGAAATGCAGTATAAAAAAAAAAGAAAACAGTCAGAAAACATAGCTTTATTCTTTCTTAAATCTGAGCAAATCATCACTGCTTCAAAAGTTCCTTAATGCATTCCTGTATTTCCAGTCAAAAAAACAAAAACAAAAACAAACCCCAAAAAACAAACAAACAAACAAACAAACAGAAACCAACCAAAAAAACCCAAAAAAAACCCCCAACTTAAAGAACTCCCCAACCATCCTTTGTACAAAACAAAATCACAAAGAATGGAGATAATTATTAAAATGGGAAAGAAAACGCCTTTAAATAAAAATAGAAATTAGCACAATATTATTTTACATTGAAACATTCAGCTCCTGTTATCTTGTCCTCCATTAAAGTGACATGAGCTGATAAATACTGGTAGAGTTTAACAAAAATGTCATGTTTGAATAATTATTAGGAAAACAAGAATTTAATTTCTAAAGCTATCTTTTCACACAGGCTTCTATATGACTCAATCCCTTTAATTTAGTAATAACAGAGTGGAGATGAATTCTCCTGGATAGTGCTGAACTTTGAAGGACAACATTTTTAGAACTGTAATAATTTGGAAATACTGGGTTTTTTTTCCAAAAAAGTGTTTTCCCATAGGCTGGACTACACTGATAGAAAGATTGTGGGAAATTCAGGTTTTTGTAGTCTGAGGGAAGTAAGAACTTTTGCTTTGACACTTGAATTTTTTCCATCAATTACAGCCAGCTTCACTTTGCTCTACTCACGCACCTCTGCCTTTTGCAACATAAAGTGATTTTAAACAATTCCACTTCTTTCACCTCACACAACTTGGAATTCTATTATCCAGATCTAGGTCCTCAGCATTTGACTCCATCCACGCTGAACCATGTTATTGAAGTTTTCAGATCATTAAGAAGAATTTGAGGGGTTCAGGGTTGCATAGTATGCCATGACAGGAAGAATTCCAACTATATGAAACATATGGAAAATTCAAATGGGACTGTCTTGAAATTCAATTCAATAATATGAAGGGTTTTTTAAGAATATGTTAGAAGTGAACAGTGTTTATTGAAACAACTCTATATTGTTGACCCACAGAATTCTGATAGAAAACTTCTCTACCTTGAAAGAACAAACTTCACTGAAAATGAAATTGTTTTACATTAACACCTCTTCAGTTTATACATTTTCTGGCTTATTTTATGTGCACTGAGGTAAGAAATGTCCCATACACCAATGAAAGATGCAAGACCTGCAAAGAAAACTTTCACAAGAATCTGTTCAGAGCTCAGTGAATACAAAAATACCTTATAACCATGGAAAAGATTTGTTTAGAAATTAATTAATTGCATCCTGATGCTATAAATGAGAGATGAACTTTCTTGAAGATATGCATTCGTCTCTCTGAGAGCTCAACTCTCCCCTTCTAATTTCTAAATTATTGTCTTGACTAGTAAGATTTTCCTTGGATATAAACAAATCAGAGCAGAAACTAATTAATTATGACTTGTGTACAATGACTTTGATCACAAATAAGAAATTTATTCCAGTAGCTGTAAGTCCTGGATAGAAAACTGCTTTGGAAAAGCCCAGAGAGATTATCTTTCTCTTCTTCCTTGAGATTTATTCTTCCTTATGAGTTACTTTTGTTGGAATTAAAGAGAGGACAGTTCCTGAAAACCTTGGAACTAAAACTTGGAAGGAAATTAAAGCTCGTCCAAGTGAAAACTTCTGGATAACAGGTACAAAAATATTCTCTGCTCACACATGATCAGTGGTGTGATTAAATCAGATTTGCCTTGAGGATAAATCCATCAATAGAATAAATTTGTCCACTTAAAACTCATGGTGATGAGGGTGATCCAAGGCTCAGCTGGAGAATTTAATGGCAGGGAGGGATATGAGGAGCAGGGAGTCCAGCAGCACTAATGAGGAGGGATGAAGGGCTTCTTGAGCTCTGAAACTTGAAAGACTCTTGGCACACAGGAAGTTTATTTGAGGCTCTATTAAGTGAAGGCTCAGCTGAGACACTGGCAGATCACTTGTGGGGAATAGCAGCCATTTCACAAATACACACATTTCAAAGAGATTGATTTAGGGAGCTCTCCAAGGCTTGAAAAACTCCACAGTCAGATGAAAGTTGGTAACAGCAGTAAAAAACAAAGGATCCACAGACATTAGAAGAAATTCTACTACTTTTTATCTTTTTTTCCCCCCCAGCTATGATCCTTGCTTTTAGGATCATAGTATCCTTAACATACTTATTTCTACTCTTTTGCCTCTAGGCTTGAATTCCTGTGCTTTGTACTTATGGATGCTTCTTTTAGATGCTGGAAGCATCAGCATCTTCTTTTCATAGTGTGGGACAGGAGAGGTTTGGAAACACACCAGCAACACCCGTGAAAACTTTCCTATTGCTCTTTTTAGGGAGCATTTCAACAGTTATGAACCACCCTCTTGGTCATGATGTGGCAAGGAATTGGAACCAGAAGCCTGAGAACCAGGTATTGAGGGGAAGCCTCGTGCATTAGCTGGATTTTTGAGAAGCCACCTTAGCTTTCTGAGCCCCATCTGGGTATCTACAGCAGCCACTAAACTTTTGGGAAGGCTGCTGTGGAAACTAAATGCTACAGTTGTGTCCAGTTCTAGGATTCTCTGTTTCTTCCAAGGCCAGGTTGCTCCAAAGCCCTGTTCAACCTGGCCCTGGACACTTCCAGGGATTCAGGGGCAGCCACAGCTTCTCTGGGCCAGGGTGTCACCATCCTCACAGGGAAGAGTTTCTTCCTAAAATCCCATTTAAGTGTCTCCTCTTTCAGTTTGAAGCCATTCCCCTTTGTCCTCTCACTCCAGACCCTTGTCCCACGTCCTTCTCCAGATCTCCCGGAGCCCCTTTAGGCATTGGAAGGGGCTCTGAGTTCTCTCCAGAACTTTCTCCTGGGGTGGAGACAAGGGACAGGATGAGTTTTAATGTCCCTTCCAAACCATTCCATGATTCTGGGATTCCCCATCTTTCTCATAAGCTAATTCCAGATAAAAATTCTGTGAGACTCTCCCTTCATTTATCCTGACACTGCTTCAAGAAGGGGCTACTGCAGGTGACATTTTTCTACATGTGTAATTAAAAGACAAATGTCTAGATTTTTACACTTCCTTTGACAAAGACCTTCTCCTATGTGTGCTGTGGCAGATAGCACATCATGGTATATATAATTTCTGCTGAGTGTTTGGGGACAGTTTTTGATTCTCCCAAAAACAAAGAGTGACTCAGAAAACAGCCAGAGTTTCTGAGGGCACAGCTGGTAATAGCAATGAGGAAACTGCACACAGTTTTCTAGGACCCACATATTTTGCACTATTTTACATGGACTCTTTCTTGTCCAAAACATGATTCCTTCCTGTTTTTATTCTTTATTGCTAAAACTGCTGGTATTTCTTCATTTCAATCAAAATGAGTCTAACTGGCAAAACAACAGGAAAAGATTTTTCCTCCTTTCCACTCAAAACCTCAAGACTTTGCAATGAATTGAAGAAAATCTTGAAATGAAAAACTCATATGAAGTGAGAGCTAGAGAATTGAAACACTTATCTTTGGTAAAAGGGAACATTGGCATTTTTCTTAGGAGGAATGAGGGCTGACTGGAGAAGGATTGCAATCCTGGGGAAACGTATGCTCCTGTCTTCCCTGGAGGATAGATTTCCCTGGTGGGGACAAGTTGTGAAAAGGAATTGTTCCCTGAACAAATAAATTCATTGCTGAGGGAGCACTGCCACTTGCCTCCATATACTCCAAGAGAGATTGGTCTGTCAAATGAAATCTTTGTTTGGAACTGATGAAGTTCCTCTGTCATTTAAGGAAAGTGGTTAAAAGTAAGGAAAATGATTAAAGCAAATGTTGTCAAAAAAGTGACTTCTACCTCTCACTTAATGAAAATCTGGTTTCCATACTTTAACATCAAAACTTAACATTATTTTAGCAAATAGATCATGCTAATAATATTTAGAATTTTATAATAAGTATTAAAGGAATGTTAATTCTGTTCATTAGACAAGGTTCATTGTAAAACTGCAGTTCTTCTTAATTACTTTTCCTCCAGGAGCAGTTGTTGTGGAATGATCCTGAGCTGAAGGAAATATGAGTTTTAGCTCCTGTCCTAATAACAAAACCTTACTCATCTCTTAGAAGCCCTTCAGTTAATTATCTCCAAGAAAACCTCTATTAAGACTTCTCTTTCTTTTTCTTAGTGCTTTAGCTTTGTCAGAGAAGTGCATGTTAATGAAATAACACCCAAATGAAGCCTCCTTTATCAGGAAGCAAAGCCCACGGATGATAGATGAGCACTTCATTACCTTTTCTACCTTGCTTTCTTTTGACTGAGAGATAAACAGCGTAACAAATTGCAGAACAAAAAAAAAGAAAAATATAAACCCCCACTTATCTTCACTAGCCAATAATTATACACAAACACCTTTCAAGTGTAATGAGAAATGAGGTGAAGTGAGAAATATTTTGATCTGGTTGGAGCATAAACAAGGGAAAAAAAGAGCAATGCATATTGAGAATCTTTCCTCATCAATCAGTGCCTAATGACAACATTTAAATGACAGAACTGGGTGAACTCCACTGTTACAGCAAGTTTTAGAAGCTGGAACGAAGCTGAGATTGCAAGATTAGGTTATTTTTGAAGCAGTGTCCTGACAAGGGAACATTTTGAACTCAATTTATTTCTCACCTAGACCAGACTATTAGAACAATACCAATTTAATACAACTCTCAGGTGCCTCCAAGAACCTGTAGCCTTATTCTCAGAGAGACCATCACTGCCCACAGGCCTAAAGGGCCTGAAAACTCAAATTACACTGACTAAAAGACATAAACTATGCTGTTATAATTGTGTGCTTGGCTAAGAGCAATGCTTCTGAATTTTTTTATACAGAGCACAATTCTCGTGATGCAGCACCACAACAGCCAGGTCAGGAGGCTCAGTGGGAATTCAGAAGGAAAAGGCATTTTGATTTTAAAAAAAGAGTTGATTTCACTCAGCAAAGCAACCCACAAGCAGCAAAGAATGTGGGGCTGAGTGGTTTGGGGTAAATGCAGGAGCACAGAGGAGAGGTGGTGCTGACTGCAGAGTCACCATTCCATCCCTTTTGTTCTCCTTGAACTGGTTACTACAAGTGGGCATTTGGATGCAACTTTTTGCATGATGGCTCTGATCTGTCTTTAATTTGTTTTTAGAGATTTGTTTTAATCTGAGGTTCAAAATTTCTCAGTTCTGACATTTCCACACCCAGACTCTCCCATTGATTCTCCAGTCTCATGAACCCTGATGTCGGCTACAAATATCTGTACAAGGGCAACCACACATGTGAATGGTCATTCATATCCAAAAATAACAGGAAATATAGAACATTATTTAGTAGGGTTTAACAGCAAGGAAGAAAGCAGCCTTTGGCAGGTTTCTTCCTAATGTAAGATATCTGTAAATAATGTAATGTAAAATATCTAATTTGTAAAATTAGATATTTTACCTAATGTAAAATATCTGATTTTTTCTGTCCTCTACTGTGGTTATTTATATAAGGAAAGAAAAAGATACCAGACTACCTATTTGAGGATTTTATATTTAAATTGTATTCACAGAATTGTTCCCTGTGAGGGTGGGGAGGCCTTGGCACAGGGTGCCCAGAGAAGCTGTGGCTGCCCCTGGATCCCTGGAATTGTCCAAGGCCAGGCTGGACAGGGCTTGGAGCACCCTGGGCTAATGGAAGGTGTTCTTGCCCATGGCAGGGGGTGGCACAAGATAATCTTCAAGGTGCCTTCCAACTCAAACCATTCCATGAGTCTGTGAATCAGTAGAAAAAAATGTGCATCAGTGTTCACAAATATGTTCTGTGTTTCATAAGACAAAACCTCCATTCCAACTGAACAAATCCCACATGTATGTGTATGTTCATATACCTATGTATACTTATATATGCATGACATTTAATTTGACAATGACACAGCTGTGACATTGGAGATACAACCAGCAGCTAAGCTTGCCAACAAAGAGCCACTAATCTATTTTGTGTCTTGTTGACTGTGAAATGCTGTCTAGACAAGGGGCAAAAGCAATCTAAAATGAAATGCCAAAGCAGCCTCTTCCAGGATAGAGAATGTCAGGGAAGTGACCAAGCAGGGACAAAGGCAAAGGAGATACCAGAAGTTTTATTCAAGGGTGCTGATTCAAGGGGGTGTTGGGGCTCAGGTTGCCGTGGTCAGAAATGACTCAATTGCTTGATGGATGTGGGAATGCAATGGTAGGGCAGTTCTCACAAGCTGTGTGTCCCTGCTAGCATGGATTTGCCCAGTTTCCTGGCTTCCTTCAAAGATTTCTCAGCCCCTGCTCTCTAGTGCTGCCTACAGAGGCTGGTCCCCATGGGGGAAGGCAGTTCTCAGCCTTTACAGCCTGTCCTGATGCTCTGAGTTACATCAGAGAAGGCAAATTTAGGTGGTTTTGGTTTTGTTTGTCTTTCCCCACCAGTTGCTAAAAGTGCCTCAAATTTCTACCCTAAATTTCCCCTGAGACCCCCACCCAGAACCTCTCTGAGACTGGAAAACTGAAGTTTAGTGGTGCTGGGCCTCCGCTGCTCACAACCCCCTCCTGTAGGGTGCTCAGTTGGGGAGGACAGACAGGCACAGTTATCAAACACCTTGTAGGGCTCCCTGGCACCCAGAAACAGGAGGGAAAGCCCAGAGTCCACAGTCAGGCTCAGTTTTGTCATCCCTTAATTTCTGAAATGCCCTTTGACATAATATTTTAGGAGAGCTTTTGGCTGTTCTTCTCTAGGTGTGGATTAAATTCAGAGCAGGGTGCTGAAGGGATGCTCTTTGAACTTGTCTTCTTAGGAATTTTGTAGACAATTCAGGCTGAGGCTTGATGTTAGGAAACATTTTTTTATTGAGAGGTGGCCAAACCCTGGAAGAGATTTCCCAGAGAGGAGGTGGATGCCCCAAGCCTGACAGTGCTCAGAGATATTTGGACAAGGGCTTTGCAGTAACATGCTCTGGCTTTGGGGCAGCCCTGAATTCTCAGACAAATGAGATGAGATGGTTGTTGCAGTCCCTTCCAACTAAAGTGGAAGTAACTATTCCATTCCATTCCATTCCATTCCATTCCATTCCATTCCATTCCATTCCATTCCATTCCATTCCATTCCATTCATTTTTCATTCTATTCTTCCCCTTCCCCTTTCCCCTTTTCCCTTCCCCTTTCCCTTTCCCTTTCCCTTTCCCTTTCCCTTTCCCTTTCCCTTTCCCTT
>VZRH01007341.1:87811-104893 GCA_013397555.1 Urocynchramus pylzowi | reverse complement strand
AATTTCTAAAGAATCACTTCTTCCAAACCAGAAACACATCAATATCCTTCATATTACTGGGAATATGAGTGCAAAATATATAAAAGTATATGAATACATAAACATATGTTTAAAAAACATACATAATATAAACATATATAATAGATATGTTTTTATTTATTTTATTTTAATATTTATATATAATTGCTATATATTTGTATAATTATATTTATATTTATTTCTATAACTTATATAAATATATGTTGTATATAAACACATATTTATATAACAAAGTATATAAAAGTACTCGTCAATATGAGTACAAAATATATAAAATTCAGAGATCTTCATCATCTTTCTTTGCAGGCAGCTCTCCAGGATGTTCAGGACTAAATGAAGCATTTCTAATGAGAAGTAATTGCTTTTCAGTTGTGTTTTCTTTGATGCCATGATTTTTGTCTTCATGACCCAAGCAGGAGAAGAGTATCAATCAGCAGTGAGTAACAAAAAGCAATGAATGGAATGACTGAGGCTTAACTCAAACTGTGGATCAGTGCAAATTGCTGAAGCTGGAAACAAATCTTCCCTTCCTGAGGTTTATGAATTAAATGCATAATCATAATTATCAATAGCACCTGGTTTCTAAAGCACTTTTCATTTCAAGACCTTAAAGGACTTTATAAACCACGAGGTAATTCCATACTGGGTGTCAATGAAAGGACCTGGGCAGGTGAGGGGGAAGGTCAAGCAGCTTNAATTTCTAAAGAATCACTTCTTCCAAACCAGAAACACATCAATATCCTTCATATTACTGGGAATATGAGTGCAAAATATATAAAAGTATATGAATACATAAACATATGTTTAAAAAACATACATAATATAAACATATATAATAGATATGTTTTTATTTATTTTATTTTAATATTTATATATAATTGCTATATATTTGTATAATTATATTTATATTTATTTCTATAACTTATATAAATATATGTTGTATATAAACACATATTTATATAACAAAGTATATAAAAGTACTCGTCAATATGAGTACAAAATATATAAAATTCAGAGATCTTCATCATCTTTCTTTGCAGGCAGCTCTCCAGGATGTTCAGGACTAAATGAAGCATTTCTAATGAGAAGTAATTGCTTTTCAGTTGTGTTTTCTTTGATGCCATGATTTTTGTCTTCATGACCCAAGCAGGAGAAGAGTATCAATCAGCAGTGAGTAACAAAAAGCAATGAATGGAATGCCTGAGGCTTAACTCAAACTGTGGATCAGTGCAAATTGCTGAAGCTGGAAACAAATCTTCCCTTCCTGAGGTTTATGAATTAAATGCATAATCATAATTATCAATAGCACCTGGTTTCTAAAGCACTTTTCATTTCAAGACCTTAAAGGACTTTATAAACCACGAGGTAATTCCATACTGGGTGTCAATGAAAGGACCTGGGCAGGTGAGGGGGAAGGTCAAGCAGCTTCACAGAGGTCTGGACTCTTCTAAATTGTAGCAGGAGATTGCCAAACCTAAGCTCAGTGATGTTCAAACCCAAATCCAAACCCTAAAACACAGAGGGAAACCCCTAAACTATTCTTGATGCAGTTTTCTGTCTTCAGCTAAAGTAAAAACCAACTTCATAATTTCAGGTCTAAATCAAGGCAAACGTCAGCAGGATTGCTCAATGTTTTAAGGGAATTTTGATCTCATTCCCATCTTCTAAATTAATCTCCTTGGAAACTTCAGATTTTTATGTCATTAGTATTTACTGTTGGAAAGTTTAATAAGTGCATCTTGCAACACAGTGAAAACTTTTCCAGACTTCTCTTTCCCACCTACCCTTGAAGGGAAACTCCCAGAGTGTTTGAAGATACCCAGTACTTTTGGACAAAGTCTGGAGTGAAACTCTGGAATTTTTTATGGTAATTGCAGCTAATTTTAATGGGAAAATAAGAAAAAGCCTCACACACCTCTTTTGTTCTATTTTTTAAGTTGACTGTATAATTTACATTTTAAGTGCTCATTAAGGTGAAAAATGTCAGTACTGCAGAAAGAGCAAATAAATTACCTTCATGTCTTTTCCACCCCCGTTCTTATTATTAATCTGGAGAGCACAGAAAGGGTATTCTCAATTAATCTGGGAATGAATTTATAACATGTCAAATCCCATGCTGCTCCAACCCCATTACAGTTCAGTTTAATTAGGCCTTTCTCCCTGCCTGCCCATAGGAGCATTTGTAGTAGGCTTTAAAATACTACCACTACTATTATACAGCTGCTATTGTTTAAAATCAATTATGCTTTATGGAAAGTTACTGCTCACAATTTTATTGCTCATACTGGAAAATCATAACATTTCTTGTCTCCAGAAACGCTTGCTGAAGTGTTTGCATTGTGTTCAGATCTTGAGATTCCCAACATTCCCAAGGAACTTTCACAGCTTCCAAAAGCTCCTTTAGGATGTTTAAAGGGAATGTGGCTGCTTAGAATTTCAAATTCCTGTTATTTAATGAAGTCTGAAAATCTTTTATCATGAATCAAGAGGTGAAACTAAAAGTGTTTTAGACTTCAGGCTCTGAAATCTTGTGGCACTTTGCTTCAGAATCTTATTTCCCTCTTCCCCCCACAAAAAACCCCAAACCAGCCAACAAACTAAATAACCCCCAGGAAAACACACCCAAACCATCTCCAAAAAACCTCTTCCAGCAATAGGCAGTAAGTCAACAAAAACATGTCTCATTTAGGTCAATGGTATCAAGGTCTTCCAATATCCAGAGTTCCAAGATCCCAAATCCAACGTTTTCCCATCAACCAACTTGTATCTCACGTCTTTGATTCAGGATTCAGGATTCAGGATTCAGGATGGATTCTTACCACACAGAGCATCTGAGCCATGAAGTTTTTGCACAGCTCACAAAAATTTATTTCTCTGATGTTGTTGCCTAATTAATTAGATTTAAATATTACTCTCATTAAAGAAAATTCCTGCTTAACAAATCTTATCCACCTGAATTTGGGAAAATATTGTTTGTTCCAAGGAATAAACACACAGATAAAGCTCCAAATTCTATAATTTTAAATAATTCAGTGCTGCTTTTATTCAATTCTTCCTGTTACTCACTGCACACATTTTCTGTCCCAGACTTCTAGGTGTAAGATTAAATTTTTTGCATAATTTTGTACAAGCCTGAAAATTTAGTTCAGAGATATTTCAAGGAAAAAACATCAGGTTTCTTTTTTACCATTTGTGTTCACAGGGCTCCAAATACACAGACCTTGGATAACCCCATTTATAAATGTTCTCTTTGAATAAAACATAATAAATTTCCTCAGTTAATTTACATCTGATTTAACTTGCTGAGTGAGTTTTGTCCTTTTTCTGTGCTCAGAAACTGTGTTCAGTGGCTCACAATGAATGCAGATTCTCACCCAGCTGTCTGTATTTTCGACATTTATTTTTTAAAATTTCAAATAAATTGGAGTTTTATAGGAACATGTGGATAATTTTTTTCAGGATTTTATGGAGAGGAAACTAATCAAGAATTAATTCAAATAAACTTTAACTCTTATTTTGAATTTTTTCTTCATTTTCACACATTGTCTTTTATAATTTCTGATGGATCCTCTTGCTGCTGGAGCAGGAAAGGTCTTTCATTAGTGTTAATCACAGTGAGGATTTCACAGCTCATAGAATGTTCAAGAAAGAAATGCCCAGTAATTACACCTCCAGCCTGGGAAACATAGGAACTAGTTGGATCCTGTTCCCAGCTAAAGAAGTGCTTCCTGGTGACAGTAAATTGCTTTCATAACATAAAAATGTATGATGATGCAGCTAGAAAAAATTCCCAGTGTGGGAACAAAGCAATGAATAAACAGTGACACAAGACAAGGTGATTCTGCCTCTCTCTTCACTGCAAAAAGTGGTGAGTTACTGTTCAATATGCATTCAAAATATTTCAAGATATTTCCAAAGGAAAGAGATATTTTTCCTCAAACACTTCTGCTAACTGCTTTTTATTAAAACTAAAGGATTAAAATGAATGTTCAAGCATCTCATTGTTTGGTATAAACGGCCACAATAAGTGGAGAAATTCAGTGTATTGCAGTAAATCATTGTGAGTGTGCTGTAAAAGTCCAGGTTCCTCAGTGTTTGTCTTGCTCTTTCCCAGCAGTGATGAAACCTCCAGCCAAATTTTGCCATGAGTGTGAAGTTAACTCTGGCAATAATTGTTCATTCTGTTTCAAGCTGAGCCTGGTATTGAAAACTTTTCACAATCAGTCATTTCCCTGAAAAATTTAAAAATAGTCCTTAAGATGAAATATGTTACAGAAAATTTACATGTGGCAAGAAATAATGCAATGCTCATCTTTCTAGGGCCTGTAAACTTCCAGGGTATGAAAATAACTCCTGATAGAGAAGTGATTTTAATGGGTCAAAATAAGAATGGATGGGGGCTGTTTGCTTCCCTCACTTCATTTTTTTTCGGTGAGTCCTGAGTTATCAGAGGCAAAGGCTGTGACAGCTAATCCAACATTCACCAGCACAGGGAAAACCTCTGAAGGACAGAAGGAAATAGGAACTGTGAGAAACAGAAATAGCTGATTAGTAAGGAGGTACAGTCACATCCCTGGGCTGTAGACTGAATATTCGAGGTGCTTGATTTTCCCACCTGTTTAAGAAAAAGATCTTTAGAGAAACCCAGGCAAAAAAAAACTTCATGAAGCTGCTTTCAAAGTTGATATGTTGACGTGAGAGTTTAATGGGATTTTCTCTCTTCTGTTCAGTCTCTTGTTCTTTTATCTGTACTATGCTATGTGAATAATCTATCTTCAATCCAAACAATTTATATCCATGGATTAATGGCTGCTATGCTCATCCTGAATTTTCAGTGCTCTTCTGTCATTACATCTCACAGATGCCCACAAGCAAGGGTCAGCAATTCCACATCCACCTTCCAAGAACTTTACAGTGGGCACTTGGAATAACATGTGAACATTCCTGGGAAACAAACCCAGCTCTAAAGAAAAAAAAAAAAAAAAAAAAAAAAGAGGTAATGGTTTCTCACTGCCAAAGGGCAGGGATAGATGGGATATTGGGAAGGAATTGTTCCCTGTGAGGGTGATGAGGCCCTGGCACAGGGTGCCCAGAGAAGCTGTGGCTGGTCCTGGATCCCTGGAATTGTTCAAGGCCAGGTTGGACAGGGCTTGGAGCAACCTGAGCTAGTGGGAGGTGTCCCTGCCCATGGCAGGATTGAGATGAGATGATCTTTAAATTCTTTTCTAACCCAAAGCAATCTGGGATTCTGGGATTTATCCCTCTTCTAGTGAAATGGCTGAAAGGGAAGAAGCTGATGGATTTTCAGATCTATCCATGTCCAGAAGCAGCAGATCATTACATCTTTTGCAAAGTGCTCAAAGAAGGTTTGTAGAGGCTGGTCTGTGAGGCTTTCCTAAAGACAAAGATATCTTTTACTCACTTAGCAATCGAAATCAGGTCCTTTATGTTTGTAGATCTTCCATCTTGAAGATGGAGCTCTTTCCATAGGCACACCCTTCAATTTAGCCACATAAGGCTGATTTCAGATCCACCCAGACACAGCAAAGGTCTGAACTAACAAACAAAGCAATGAAACAGATTGTGCCTCCAACCCCTGACTTCCTGCTGTAGCCACTGGCAGGACACAGCTGGAGTTTATTATTCATGTATTCAGAGAAATGTTGCCCTCAAATCTCCTTATTTTGATGTAGTGCTTTTGGTTCGGGAGTGTCAGCATTGCTTGAAGGTGATTGACTCCACTCCTGCTGCAGGATACAAAACAGATACAAAAAATAAAAGGAAAATCTGCTTCTGAAGAGGTTCAGGCTGGAACAGCACCAGGCCCAGTGATTAATAAATTATAGATTTTGGAGCAGCCCAATATATTTCAGAAATTCCCCTCTTCTGCCAGGTGCCTGTGTAATACACCATCCTCAGACCTGAGAAGAAGAAAAGTAGAAAACAACAATCTAACTTTAAGATAACTGCATGAAGAGGAGATGGCTTTAACATTTCCAAAAGGCTTTGTATGTATTGTTTGTACAAGTGCTTCAGGAAGAGATTTTTTTGGGACAATGGAAGACTTTCTGAGCTGTTTAACTTGTAAATAGTCTGCTTTTCATATTCAGGGAGGGCAAATGATGGGTCATCTCAAAAAGTCTATTAAATCTTCTCTGATTTAGAGCAGAAATGCAGTCTGGGAAGAGTTTCTGGCTTTTTAAGACAGTAAGGGAGGTTGAGATGGGTCTCTCCAGGGAATTCCTTGGTATCACAAGGAATTTTTTTGGTTTTCACTGGGATTTATTTTCAACAAAAAGCCATTGTTCATTAGCTAAAGCAGAAACAATGCTGTGCCCAGCCTTTAGCTCAGAACAAGGGGGAAAGAGCTCTCAAATGAAGCGATGCTGATTTGAAAATAGAATGTGGAGGGAATACAGGGAATAAAAATAAATCTTCAGCTGTACACCCAAGTCATTACAATCCTGAAAAGAACTGGAAAGCCTGCCTGTTTCTTGGGAGAATTCTTCTCAGGAGCAGCTGTGTGGCTCTGCCCCTAAGGGAGAGGAGTGAAAAGCAGCATGTGAAATTCCCCTGAATGGGAAGTCAGAGGTTAGAGGCACAAAAGAAAGGGAAAAGCACCTGCCTTGGGATGTGAGGCTGAGGTTTTGCCATCAGCCAGAGAGACTGAGCAGAGAACTCCCCAAAAAGGGGCTGAATGTTCTCTAAACATGGGGTTAGTGCAGGTTTAGCTGTATCACACATGGTTTCTTTGTTTCAGTCTGGTTTTCTACATTTCTTTTGTCTGATCCAGCACACTTTTGTGTGAATGTCAGGAAAGTTTCTATTCATGGTCTTGTGGAGAAAACTGCCTTTATTTCGTGAGAAGTGTGGATGAAGTAAGGAAAGTTTTCTGCTGGGGAATTTGAAAGGGGAAAGGGTGTGGACAGGAATAAAAGGAAAGAATCAGAGAATCATTTAGGGTGGAAAAGAACTCCAAGCCCAACCTTTGATCAAGCACCCCCATTAGTTTAGCTCACTAAACCCTGTCCCCAAGTCTCCTTGTTTTTTTGAACACCTCCAGGGGTGGTGGTTCCACCCCTGCCCTCAGCAGCCCATTCCAATGTGTTACAGCCCTTTCAGTAAAGAAATTTTTCCCAATATCCAACCTGAGCCTCCCCTGGCCCAGCCTGAGGCTGTTCCCTCTCCTCCTGTCCCTGTTCCCTGGGAGCAGAGCCCGACCCCCCCGGCTGTCCCCTCCTGTCAGGGATCTGTGCAGAGCCACAAGGTCCCCCCTGAGCCTCCTTTTCTCCAGGCTGAGCCCCTTCCCAGCTCCCTCAGCCACTCCTGGTGCTCCAGACCCTTCCCCAGCCCCATTCCCTTCCCTGGAGAGTCTCCAGTCCCTTTGTGGAAAAAAACCAAACCATCCCACTAAACCCAAAACATCAATAAATGAGAAGGAAAAAAAAAAAAAAAAAGGCAAACAAAAAAACCAAACCCAAAATTCTCACCAACCTCCCTCAACAATTTTAGGGAGGATTCAGCCCAGTTATGGCACAAATAAATAACTGTGACTCATAGGGCTGTGAAAAGTCTGTAGAAAAATGAGGCAGGTGAAAGTGCAGAGACAACCTGTGCTAATGAGATGGGCATATTTACAAATCAAGGCTCCAACTGGAAAATCACCCAGAAGGACAAGAGGGAAAGCTGTCAAATACTGATGGAAAATTACTGGGGGGCTGGTTGAAGCTGTACATATCCTGATCCCACAGTCTAGAGGATTTTCAGAACTTGCTAGAAGATTCTTCTATATCAAGTTGCTAAACAGCTCAATACAGGCAGAAGATTTACATGCCCACACACAGAAAAAGTTACTTTTAATGATACTGTTTGAGATTTATCTGGACACAGCATTGTTTCTGCTTGTTTAGCTAATGAACAGTGGCTTTTAATTGAAAATAAATCCCCAGTGAAACAACAACAACAAAAATATATTCATTTTGTTTGTTTGAATTCTAAAAACATCCTGAGTTTGATACAGTAGAGATACAGTTTCACATGCTTTTTGTGTTCCTCACTTTCATAGAGCTTTTTGCTGGCTGTAAAAAAAGGTCTTCCCTTGCTAATTAAAACCAAAATAGATTAGACAAAATATTTCCATTCATTTATTCAGCAACAAATCATCTGAACGTGTAACAAATATAGATATTAGAGAGGAGAATTTATTCACTAGAAAAACTCCCCAAGAGCAGAGCCCAGGTTAGAGTCCAAGGCAGAAGTGGAAGCCTCTTGGAGTCTACAGGGAGTAACAAACCCCTGAATTTTTCTATTTTCCTGATATGTTTCTAATTTGCACCTCTGCCCAGAAGCAGAAGACAAACCTGTGACAGTGCTGGTGTTTTGAGTTTCAGATGACAACAGCAGCAGGACATGTTTAGCTGCATTTTCAGACCCTCAGCAGACAGAAAAACTGATAATACCTAATTTATAGATATTTTTCCCCAAGAAAACGAAAGAAAAGTTTGGATTACATCTTTGTCTAATTAAATCACAGACAAGACTGGGTTTGCAATCTTCAGGAGATGTTTCTTGATAATTTGCTTAAATTTATGACCTTCCTAGGATGAGGAAATGGCAGAGTGGGGTGGTGAAATACCTTAATAGTGTTGTAACTTGGTCAAAATTCTTGCCACTAGTTCCTCAGGAAGGAAAGGAGATTTGGGGTCACATTGTAGGGCTCTACATGCAGGAAGGTTGTAGGGTTGGGAGGGGCCATATAAGGAGTGTCTGAGAGCACTTAGTTTGTTCAGCTGGAGAAGAGGAGCCTGAGGGCAGAGTTTATCAGGATGATAAACTCAGGATGTTCCTCCTGAGGGACAATTCCAATCTCTGCTCCTTGTGACAGGGACAGGACCCAGGGAATGGCTGGAGCTGGGCCAGGGCAGGGTCAGGCTGGAGATCAGGGAAAGGCTCTTCCCCAGAGGGTGCTGAGCACTGCCCAGGCTCCCCAGGGAATGGGCACAGCCCCAAGGCTGCCAGAGCTCCAGGAGTGTTTGGACAACACTCCCAAGGATGCACAGGGTGGGATTGTTGGGGTGTCTGTGCAGGGCCAGGGTTGAAATCCACGATCCCCGTGGTCCCTTCCCACTCTGGTTATTCCATGATTCTGTGCCTGTGCTCAGTGCCTAAATTCAAGTAGGATATAAAAAATAAATATGGAACTTCAGCTTAAGAAAAAAAAAAAAAAACAGATGACCTTTCCCCAGGCTTGGTCTAGTAATAACAAAATCCATATAAAGACAAATTTGTGACAGCAGATCTGTCTGCAGAGCCATCCATCACTGTCCCATGGAGTGAACAGGACCCTTAGGAGGGACAATCCCAGATAAACAAACATTGGTGTCTGTGCCTGGCACCAGTTCATTATTTTGTCAAGGAGATGTGATGGACTGCCCAGGAACTCTGCAGCAAGTGCCCAGGATGGACAATTTTTGGCTGTAAATGTCTGGAGGATGAGGTGGGTAACTCGAGGATGTGTCCATCAGCACAACTGCCAGGGGGTCTCTCATGGAAGTGCTGGAAATCAGGCTGTGACCTCTCTATCATTCTGCTCCACTCTGCTTGATGGCACACAAAGGGGAAATATCTAGGTGTGAAGTGCCTCCAGGAGAGAAATTTTATTTATTCTGTGAGCAGCTGGATGTGAAATTCAAACACCACAAGATCATTGTGATGGACAACAAAAGACCTTTTCGGAAAACAGGAATTCCCTTTGGAAAAGCTGGTTTAAACTCTCCTGCAACACAAACTGCTTCTCACTCTTTATGTCCTGTAACTCTGCTTGGGGAAGTCAAGTGAGGTGAGAGAACATCAGCAGCTGGAGCCTAAAATTCCTGAATAATCAGTGGTGTACCTAGGGAACATTTTTCTTCCTCTGGAGCCTGCTCCAAGCCAGTATCTTACCATGGCATTAAAGGGGCTTCTCAGTTTTCTTATGGAGCATTAAATTGAACCCATGCCTATGTTTCTCCTCCTGGTTTATTTCCATATTATTTCAGGCCTCTCTACCTGAAAAGTACATCTCTTCACTTGCAATTCTGGGTTGGAAACACAAAATAGAGGAACACTAAAAAGCTTTTCTTTTCAGCTACAAGTGATGAAAAGCAAGGTAAAACTGTTGATACTCCTCTCTCTCTCCCATTCAGAGCCTGTTTGCAGTGCACTTTGAAGCTTCATAAACTGGTAGAATAAGCAGCACTGGGTGACTGTTGGAAAGGGGAGGAGAAATGGCAGAAACAGGAAGTTTGTGATGTTTTATGGAGCACTGACTCATATTTTCAATAAGATCAACAAATAGAAAATCTCAAAATGTTGCAGTTCATCCTTTACGCTGAAAAAAATGGATTATAAAAAGAGATATAAAAGCTATTTTAATGAAACAGCCTCACAGCCTGGCAGCAAACTGTACCTGGTGAACTGGAGGGAAGCCAGGAGAAAAAGAGCAAAACCTGAGGAGACATAAATCTCCTGTCACCATTTTTGCAATAACTTCTGGAATTGTTTCTGTCATTGAATAGTTACACTTAAAAACCTCTCATACATCTTGAGTGTCAGTAATTAACTTTTTCTTTCTTTTTTATGATTCCAGGAAAAGATGATTTAAGAGCTCTTGTCTCTTCCAGACTCTGGCTGACAATGTTCACGTCCAAGGAACAGGGCGATGCATTAGGATTACAAACCTGGTTTATATTCCAAGGGGAAAATTTGGGCTTTGAGGTGCTGCAGACCTTGCTTGGGGTGGTTTGTCCCTCAGAGCAAGCTGATCAGGATTACACCAATGCTATAGAGTTGATAACTGAGTTCTCTGGTGTTTATAGTATTTCAGCCAAAGCAGTTATTTAATATACTAACAGCAATATTTAATTATATCAGGCCAAAATATTACACAATGATCATACACAGAGTATTGGACATTTTGCAGCTCAAATAATTTCACTTCACTTTTTTTTTTTTTTGTTGGTTTGTGTTTGCTTTTGTCAAACGAAAGAGATTTTCAGAGTGGGATACCCAAATATTCACACAAACATTACAGCTGCAAAAGGCCTCCAAGATCTTCAAGCCCAAACTTGGAGCAAATCCCACCATTGCCACAAAATGTGAATATTGGTCCCCATCCAGAAGTAAACTGGGGAAGGAAAGGCAGAAAACCACACAAAAGTGAGGAGTTCAGGCAGGAATTTTGATTGGGGCTGGTCACTGCAGAGCTCTGCACAGGACTCAGGAGAGGCATTGTGAGATGGAAGAACACAGAGCCATGGACAGGTGAGTGCCTGGAGCCAGTGGGAACCTCAGTCACTGTCACAAAGCTCTTCCCAGGACTTCTGCTTCCTAAATGCCTTAAATGGACTCTTTTAATTAAATGCAGCAGGATCCCATGTTTCTGAAGGAATGACTAGAGGCAAGCCCTGCTCTGCCACAGACAGGAGTAACCATGAGGATCTTGAGGAATATTCTGTGGAATATTTCCCACCAGTTTGTGGAACTGACAGTTACAGAATCCCAACTGGTTTGGGCTGGAAGGGATCTTAAAACTAATTTTCTTCCAACCCTGCCGTGGGCAGGGACACCTTCCACCAGCCCAGGATAATAATAGTGGAATTAATGGGAAATCTTTGAAAGACCAGTGGACTTAGATTTAATTAAGAAACCCATGAACCACAGCAGTGTAGTGCACAGTGGGAAATATAATCATTAATGTAAAGGTTAATAAGTTAATTAGCCACATTTAAGTGTTTATTGCTAATAAATGTTCACCTATTATCTGTGTTGGGAGCCATTTTGTTTCCTCTGTTTACACAGCCTAGAATTTTCCTAGAATTTCAGCCAAATACTCTTTATAGGTATGAAATTCAACATGTGACAAACTGGCTTTGGTTAAAAAATAATAATAAAAAAAAAGAAATTATGGCCTTGATTCTAAATCCCACTTTTTATTTCCAACTATAATATAATGGATTTAAGTGAAGTTTAAGACACATCCTGGAGCAAGCTGTAATAATTAATCTACATGACTGGATTTAGCACAAATCCATCTTGGAATTGCAGTTCTCCTCCTTGCTCCTGGGCAGCAGCAAAATTACTCTGAGTAGACCAGCATGAGAGACCCACTGATCTCTTTCCACCTTTTTCTCACCACCAGTCCCTGGGTTAATCTCCCTTTGATCTGTGCTTTCCCTATCATCCCACCATCCTCGAATTACCTGGCACCACTTCCCAGCTCACTCAAGCGATGTGGTTGAGGTCAGTCCCTGAGCAGCAGAAGGACCCTGCTGTGCTGGGGACAGCAGCACTCAAGATCCCTTCAGAACTGAACTCCTGTTTCCCTCCCTTCAAAGTGAGGATCACACCAGGCCTCTCCCAGAGCTGTTTCAGCTGGGAGACAGGACTTTACACAGACAACAGGCCTTTGACTGCCCCTCTGATGCTTTTGATTTGACTTTAAAGCATGCCAGCATCAAAGCCACCAAGGAAAGATGATAGGAAGGGTAACTTGAATCTTTCATAATGCTGGTGCATAAAAATGTCACAACTCTACTAAGGAACAACCTGCCAGTCAATCTTTTGGACAATAAATGTGTGTGTTGGTTAAGGATGCTTGCCAAGTTGAAAGGTCTCTTTCTTTTTCATGCATTTCTTCCCTCTCTGCCTCCTACAGGCAGCCCCATTTCCCAAAGGTTCATATCTTGTTGGAGACCCAGGGCTCATTTTGGGAAATCACTCTCTCTTTACCAATTTTTCAGCAAGAAATGTTTTGACCAAAACAAAAAGCAAAACTTGGAACTTCCACTAGCCTGCTTTCTGAGTTGTAGTAGAGTGAATCCAGAATTCTTCTAGACCATTATCTTCTGCAAATTTGGCTAAATTCTGTTAAAATTAAAAACTAGGCTAAGAATTAAACAAAAATTTATTAAAATAAAAGCTAAACTAGGTTAAGAATTAGAGGAGTCAGTCTTGGTATCATACAGCTTCCATTGCCTGCGGAGATGGAAAATGATCTATGATACACCCAGGGCTTGCTATAAGCAATTCATCCCCATTAATTGCTGATATCAGATATCTGCAATGAATTGTGAATGTCATGCTCTGGATGAATGATATTCAATCCAAACAAGACTGTTAACGTGCCATTCCCAAAGGATTAACACTCCAGCACCGAATCACTCAGATATTGCTCAATATATTGCTTTCAGAGCACTGCATTAACTGAGAAGAGTGTGTATTAATGAAACTCCCTTGGAATAGATTTCCTCTTAAATTGCAGGGCATGTTTTATCTGAGTGGATAGCTAAGATAGTGAAAAGTGGACTGGAAAGTTACTGAATATTAAGGATTAATTTCCTTGGTATTATTAAAAAAATATTTCTTTCTTCTTACTGGTAAATTGTCACCAGACATGTTATATGCAGACTTCCAGTTCACAGGGTTTAGATGGAAATGTTGAAGACAATAAGGGTGGAAGAATGAGAGTGTCTCAGAACTGAGAACACACTAAAAATCAGTAATATTTGTGGTAGTTTATTCTGTACAAAATAGGAAATAAATTTGTCAATTTCAACCCAATTTTCTAAGAAAATGGAATGCTTAAATGTGTTTGCTTGCCATTTTCCTAAAACTCTTAACCTTACTGGCCATTTTTACTCAAATTTAGCAAAAGGACAAACACAACAAAGACATTTAAATTAATTAAAAGTGTATAAAAATATATAGATGAATAGAAAAAAAACCCCTCTGCTAATGTATCTCAGTAAAGCCCTGCTTCACTGTCCCATTCCATGAGGGACAGGTTATGATCTGCTTAATGCCCAGGGAAGATCTGGGTGACTCTGTGGCTCAGGAATCACCTGCTTTTACATTTTGGTCCCTGTACATCCAAAATTAACAATGTCCTAACTCTAAAAAGCCCTTAGACTTTGTACCTCCACTTTTGTAGAGCTCAGTTCCTACCCAGACACCTGAGATGAGGAATAATTTGCAAGAAGCAGTGCTTTGTTTGCAAAACATCACAAGTCAAGTCGTGCTTTGCCAGAAACACTTTCCTAGCACCCACCATCTATTCCTGCCAATTTTTGTTGCTCCCCATGACAGTTAAATTTGCAATTTGATTAATGACTTCATTGCTGTGCTTGGAGTGTGTTTTATAGTACTAGTTCCAGAAAAGAAAGGCAGGTAATTAGACAAATAGAGTGAAGTAGCTCAAAAGACTTTTTAAGTTGTTATTGCAGTAATAAAGTATCATGAAAAATATGACAGAATGAGGCATCTCTAAAAAGATCCCCTTTAAAATGAAACTTTCTCTCCTTTTCTGCATTTTTCCTGAAACAAGGCAGCCAGGTCTTTGCTAAATGCACAAAAGTTAATTTTTGATATTCCTCTGGCTTAAATTATGGAGCAGGTCTTAAAAGTGAAACTTGGTGTTCACCTGCAGGTTCCTGGTCATAAAGCACAGCAAGACCAGTTCAAAGAACTGGCTTTAATTGTGCCTCACAAACATCACTCTTGGTGCCAAGTTGATAATTGAGATAGGTATTTTCCAGGATGTGCACCAGCAGCTGGGGACTATAATCCAGAGAAGTCCTCTTTGAGTCGCTCATTATTTTTCAGTAATTGACTAATTTTATCACTCACACCTGTCTTATATAAAGCCTGGTGCTAACCCAATGGCCTAAAAGAGTTGAGCTATATCTCCTCTGTCAGTCCTAAAACTCTCTCCTTAAAGACTTCATGTAAAATATTTCAGAAAGCTGCATTTTAAGCTTTTGTCAAGACACAAGTTGGCATAAGCCAACGATCACCCTTAAATGACTTAAGCATAACAAAACTTGTGCATGGACTTGGATGAGCCAGGAGTTCTGGTTCTGACATGACCAGAATATTTATAAAAGATTATCAAGTTAAGTGGCACAATTTGAAATGCAGAGAAGTTTTTGGAAGGGATAAGTATTGCTCATGATGGTGCCTTGATGGCACTCCTGCACCCATTAAAGACACAGCTCTACAGCCTTTAGGAAAGGATTTCCAGAGATGGAAATGTAAAGAGAGGAGATTGATCTGCCTTGCTTCAAACTGGGAATAGGAGATCAAAAACTCAGTCTCTTGTGTAACTGCTCTCGGCATTCTTTAAAAAGCAACAGCTCTTCCAAAATTGTTACATGATGTTGCTGATTTTGATGTACCTGCCCTTGCTTTGAAGTGCTAAAGGAGATTTCAGATTTCTTCTTCAAGTGCTTCTTCTTCAGTCAGAACTGTAGAAACATTCAGGTTTTTAACTGAATTGCCTGAAGTTATGTGGGATGAATGTGGACCTTGGGATTTCATGGAAGAAACACCCAGAACAGAAATATTGTGAGATCTGACATCTCTAACAAAATACCTGAGTAACTGAGGTTGGAAGACACCTCTGAAGGTCACCCTGTGCAATTGTCTTGCTCAGAGCCAGAGATAGCAGTTTGGCCAGTTGGGTATTTCTAAGGATGCAGACACCATAATCCCTCTGGCCAACCAGTTCCAGGATTTGATCATCTTCAGAGTGGGGAACTTCTCTGTTCAAGCAGGATTTCCTGAGGTTCAGCTTGTGTGTTTTACAGAATCAGAACCACAGAATATCCTGAGCTGGAAGGGATCCACACGGATCATGGAGTCCAACCCCTGTCCCTGCACAGGCACCCCAACAATCCCACCCTGTGCCTCACTGAGAGCTTTGTCCAACCACTCCTGGAGCTCTGGCAGCCTTGGGGCCGTGCCCATTCCCTGGGGAGCCTGGGCAGTGCCCAGCACCCTCTGGGGAAGAACCTTTCCCTGATATCCTACCTGAACCTCCTCTGGCACAGTTGCAGCCATTTCCTGGGTCCTGTCCCTGGTTGCACAAAGCAGATATTAAAGCAGCTCCTCAGGAGGAGCTGCAGCCCTCAGTGAGGTCTGATCTCAGGTTCCTCTTCTCCAGCTGAACAATCCAGGTGTTCTCAGTGGCTCCTTATATGGCCTCTCCAAACCCTTCTCATTAGCTAAAGCCCTTCCACAAGCCAAACAAGCTGGGTAAAATAGCAAATGAGAAGTCCTGAAATATTCAGAAGACAATCATAACTAAAGAAGACTGTAAAGGTCATAATTGTTTTATACAGACTGGAAAACATCTCTATCTGGCTTACAGAAAATTGACTGGTTAACAGAACTTCAGAAAGTCACATGTTTAATAAAGTAGGCCCAGTTCACACTGACATTTTAGCTGTATACAGTCCTACTGCCTTTCATCAGGGGCAGTACTGAGGGACTAAAATAAAATCCCTTCCAGAAGTTTCTTCTTGAGGTTATCACAGAAAATCAAATAAAAGATTAAAATGCCCATATGGAAGTCAGGGAAATCTGTTATTACACCACACTGGCTGCAGATATAATAAGGCAGCACAATAATAAGCAAAGAAACTTTTTGTGAATTTGTTATGGTTATTATCACTCATATGATTAAAAAAACCTCTACAATTACTGCTCACCAATATTCAGCCCTCCTGGAGGGAGAAAAATAGCTAAATAAGGATCTCTAGGATGCCCATACATTGATGGAAGAAGTAGCTCCCCAAATATTCCATTACCTCCCTTAGAGCTGTTTCACATTCCTCAATATCAGTGGGGAGGGGGTTCTCCAGAAAAAAAGTTTCTGCCTGGGAGCTCTTTCACATGAGGATTTTCCACATCTTTTCTTTAAACTCAGAATGCCTGATTTCCTTCAAATTCTCTTTCCCATCCTCTCCTAACTGAAGATCCTAAACCCTCGGGGCTCTCTGTAGAATGGTTTCTCTCTCTCCTCGTCCCCAGGTCAAGTCCTTTTCTTACCTTTTATATGCCTTCAGAAGTAAAGCTGTTTAACACCCTGCAGCTTAATGTGGAGGAAATTAGACGTGTCCCAAACATTATTTCCTTTTTTTTTTTTTTATTTTTGTGGTTTTGTTTGTTCGTTTGTTTTTTTGGTGGTTTTTTTTTGTGGGGTTTTTTTTTGGGTTTTTTTTGTTT